>JAXGGT010000131.1:9067642-9094714 GCA_035583425.1 Marsdenia floribunda | reverse complement strand
AATATTATTTTTTTATTAAATAATAATTTATATATTATATAAATATTATAATTTGTTCGCGAACGCTCGATTATGTTCGCGAACACTGTTCGAGTTCACTCAAAAATTAATTGAGCGTAAAAAAATGTTTGAATTCGGCTCATTTAATAAACATACGAGCTTTAATCGAACATAAACGAGCTCGAACGAGCTTTGTTCGCGAACGTTTGGTTTATTTAACAGCCCTACATAAGTAATATCTAAATACAGTTTCAGTAGACATAAGCAATATATGTATGAAAGTGGTTTCTTGAAACTGTAAAGCGGAGGTGTGTGAAAAAGACTGTGTACATGAATTTATATACTCAACTTCACATTCATCAGGGCGCAACACATGAGGGCAGTGTATGCAAAACAGTTAACAAAAATTCCATAGTGTTAAAACCAGATGAATAGAAAGGAAGAAAACTTTTCTTTTTCTCCCCTTTCGCCTTGGTACAAATGGGATTATGTTCTGGCTGATTGATGAGTTCTGATCTGCTGCTATTAAACGTGATCGGCAGACAACACAAACTTGCTGCTCGCATGGAGGAAAATAAATAAATGAAAAATTTAGATACACAGAACTGCAAATATATGAAATTACATGTGAAATAATGAAGCAGAAATTGTAAAATTTTTGGAAATTACACCCAGATTTTAGATTATGAGAGAATCCCCAAACATTTCCATTCGAAATCCATTGGAATGAAAATAGATTAAACTTACATGCACTGGGTAAGGGTCCAGATTTGTAGGTGAAATTTCAAATCTAGGAATTCCTGACCGACGGCAGCTTAGAGAGGCAAAAACTCCAATTTCAGTAGTCGGTGTGTAAAGCTGGACGGCGAATTTCATATATGAAGGCATTCCCCAAGATGTGTTTGGTGGCATTTACGGAGAGGCAGGTGCCCAATTTGACAACTTAATTGAAGGTTGGTGCCGATGTATTTTGTTGGGACGATTTTGCAGAAGCTGCAAGGGGTTCTTCTTTATTGATTTCCAGGTGGTCGTTGAGATGAAGAACATGTGTATTGAAGAAGGTGAATGACAAGGCGTACGACTAGTTTGCTTGCAATTATGCTGTTCTTTTTTTTTTTTCTTTTAAATTCGTTAATGAACAGTAACAGACAATAGGTGGCAGGCCTAGGTGTTAAAAGTGGGAGACAATTTTTTTTTTTGGAAAAAAAATCATGTCCAAATATGCTGGATTATTGGGGAACCAAAAAACTTGAGTGGAAATCCAAACACCGCCTTAAGTAATCATCATTTACCTGATACTCTTTAAAAAGTCATGTGACCTACACATGACTTAACAAAATTTTTCATTTAACAGAAATGTTCTTGTGGAACAAAAAAAAAAAAAAAAAAAATTGAAGTGCAAGTTTGAGACGAAAAAAAGTTGGAGTGCAAAAACAAGAATTCAAAAAGTTCAGGTCCCATGGAGACACTTTACCCTATAATATATTGTAGGGATCCAATTTATTGAATTCCAAAAGAAAGCTTCGATCTCTAATTGAAGGAAATGAGAAAGGGACTAATTGAATCACAAAAGAGACACGTATGTTTTTAATATATTATATTTCTTTTTCTTTTTTTTTGTTATTCCATTTTAACATAAAATAATAAAAAAATTATTTAAATTTAATAAGTGTGTCAATCTCGAATTAAAAAAAGTAGTTGAATATTAATTAATTTTGAAAAAAAAAACTAATTTGTAAAATTAAAATAAATAAATAATAAATTTGTGTAAAGTTAAAGTTTTAGGACAAACTTAAAAAAAAAAAAAAATTAAAAAATTCAATGGAAGATTTTTTTTTTTTTTTTTTTTTTTAAATTATAAAATATAGGGCAAATTATCCTAGTAACACCTGAACTTTAGCAAAATCTAGCTTTAGCACCTGAACTTTTTTTCGTCCAACTTTGACATTCCAACCTTTTTTTCGTACAGATCTTGCACTTCCGTCAATACTTTCCGTTAGCCTTCCGTTAGTTTGACTTTTTAAAGGGTATTTTTGTAAATGTTGACTTTAAAATTTTAATAGGATTTAATTATAATATCTATATAATTTTAGGGACTATTATGCAATTTATTTTAGTTTTTTTTTTTTTCTTCTTCTTTATGTTCTTGCTCCCCGCGGCGCCGCTGCTCACCACTCCCTCACCTCCCCTCCGCCGCTACTCACCCCCCTCCCTCTGGCGCTGCCAAAATTGTTGGCAAATCGAGTACCAAAGTAGGTCAGAACCATCTGCACTGAACCAAAAGTGTGGGTATCCTTCGCAAGGAGTACCAGCCAACTACAATCATACAAGAAAAATTTGTTGATAAACTAATACATCCCAGAATAGACATTGTTGAAAATTAGCAGTGAACAAAGCACAAACCTGCAACATCTAGAGCTCTGCCTTAGTGATCTCCCTATTATTTATCATGACATTTGTGTTTCCATTGCTTGCATTTCTTTCAATAGAACCACCAATGTTTAGCTCTGGATGATTTCCCCAAATTTCGCCGCCTTGCTTCATCAATCGGATAACCGATACCGGTGATGCATTTTCTTCCTTCCGGCATTGACCCCATTGTCCTCAGTAAACAACCACCACAATATTTGGCACCACAGATAATGCAAGCTTCCTTCTCCGTAAATCGAGATCCTCTATTACACTGATAGCATAACCCCTTTTTCACATCTCTTCTGGCTATTGGCCTTTCAATTTGCCAACAATTTGGGAAGAAGAATCTGGAAATTAAAATAATACACACGCGCGTATATATAAAAGAATCCATAATTGAAAGCAGAAGGCTAGATCAATAACAGCAAGAAAAGGAACAAGTAAATAATACCTGGCCAGAATGCTTATCGAGCTGCTTAATGAGATGAACTCTGGTTCCAGCATCCTGCCACAACCTAATCAACAGTAGAGATTCCAAAAACATAAGCCAATTTCAATGAGTAAAAATAAATCACGCCGAAGATTGAAACTCAAAACTCGGACAGAGAAAAAGCAGAGCTGATCGGCCGGCTACATAAAAGGCGGCCATGGTGGCAAACATAGAGAGCACGAGAAAAGAAATCCGAGATCGAAAACTCGACGCCGATGATAGCCTGTGGCCGGTCACCGTTTCCCGACAGCACTAGAGGGAGGGGGGTGAGCAGCGACGGTGGCGAGGGCGTTAGCAGCAGTGGAGGGGGGTAGGGGGAGTGGTGAGCAGTGGCGGCGTCGTGGGGAGGAAGAACATAAAGAAGAAGAAAAAAAAAAAACCCTAAAATAATTGCATAATAGTCCCCAAAATTATATAGCTATTATAATTAAATCCTATTAAAAATTTAAAAGTTAACATTTACAAAAATACCCTTAAAAAGTCAAATTAACGGAAGGTTAACGGGAAGTATTGACGGAAGGGCAAGATCTGTACGAAAAAAAAGTTGGAGTGTCAAAGCTGGACGAAAAAAAGTTCAGGTGTTAAAATTAGACTTTGCTAAATTTTAGGTGTTACTGGGATAATTTACCTAAAATATAAGATGTAATCTAGGAAACTAAAACAAGCATAGCACGAGAAATGAAGAATTATTTTTAAACCGAAAGTCACCCATTGGCTGAAAAAACACAGTCCTCTCTCAATCTTTAGTCTAATGTGTCTCTCCTTAGTCCTTACCTTCCTTTCCCTGACTTCAATCCCATTTCCCATTTCGGCGACCATCAAACCTATACATACAACATTATATATATATATATACATACAAAATCAATTGCTGTGGTTTTCTTTTAGACTATTTAGAAATTTTTAGGAAAGAATTTTAACAGATAGAAAAACCTAGACTTCACAAACCAACAAAAACCTAAGCAAACAATGAAGAAAAACCACCACCATCACCACCATCATCACCTCAGTCACCATCTCTCTTCCTCCGCCGATGCCGCCGTACCCTCTTCTTCTTCTTCAGACCAATCTCAGACAGCCGTTATGTCGTCAGTTGCCACACCATCGGGGGCTTCGTCGGCATCATCTGCTTCTTCTTCACAGCAGCTGTCATTGTTCTCGCAATCTTCGTCAGGGTCTCAATCCTCGCGGTCGTTTGAAAAGCCTGTTGTGGCGGCAGAGGATCCAGCAGCGTCAAAGGATGGAACGTCCGCCACAACGGTGGTGGTTGAACGGCGGGGTGAGTATGCCGCCGTTTGTAAATGGGCTGCCAGTAAGCTTCATAAATTCAAGGCGCAGGGGCAGTCACTTTGGAGTAATTACTTTGAGGTCGGCGGCTATGATTGTCGTCTATTAATCTACCCCAAAGGCGACTCCCAAGCGTTGCCTGGCTACACAAGTATTTATCTACAAATCAAGGACCCTCGCAATACTGCTTCTTCGAAATGGGACTGTTTTGCAAGCTACCGTCTTTCCGTTGAACATCCTACGGACCCCTCAAAGTCCATCCACAGGGACAGCTGGCACCGCTTTTCTGCCAAGAAGAAATCCCATGGCTGGTGCGATTTTATACCCTCAAACGCAATAACAGAACCTAAACTTGGGTTCTTATACAGTGGTGACTGTCTTCTAATCACGGCGGATATTTTGATATTGCATGAATCTGTTAGTTTCTCGCGTGACAATAATGAGATACAGTCTAACCCTGCATCTAATTTGGTGGGGGCTGTTGCCAATGGGGATGTCTTGAGTGGGAAATTTACTTGGAAGGTTCACAATTTTAGTTTATTCAAAGAGATGATCAAGACTCAAAAGATCATGAGCCCTGTTTTTCCCGCTGGCGAGTGTAATTTGAGGATTAGTGTCTACCAGAGTTCAGTGAATGGGGTTGAGTATTTGTCGATGTGTTTGGAGAGTAAAGATACTGATAAGAGTTTAGGGGTTTCTGAGAGGAGCTGCTGGTGTCTATTTAGGATGTCTGTTTTGAATCAGAAACCAGGCTCGAATCATATGCACAGGGACTCCTATGGGAGGTTTGCAGCAGATAATAAAAGTGGGGACAACACGAGTTTGGGATGGAATGACTATATGAAGATGGCGGATTTTGTGGGGTCAGCGTCTGGGTATTTGGTGGATGACACAGCAGTTTTTAGCACGTCATTCCATGTGATTAAGGAGTTCAGCTTGAAGACTCTGTCCACAGCTGGAAGGAGTGGAAATGGTGGTGCTAGAAAATCAGATGGTCACTCAGGGAAGTTCACTTGGCATATTGAAAATTTCACAAGGTTGAAAGACCTTCTCAAAAAGAGGAAGATCACTGGTCTTTGCATCAAGAGCAAGAGGTTTCAGATTGGAAATCGGGATTGTCGACTTATTGTTTACCCCAGAGGTAAGGATATTCTATTCTTTTTCACCTTATCTCTACTTTGAAAGCTTTCTGTTAAATTACATTCATTTTTCATCATATTAACAATGGTTGTAATATTTGTACTACTTGCATACTTTATCTCTATCTTATTTGCTTTATTGGTTTCTTACAATTATTAATAATTCTTGTTTATTATCACAAGTGTTACTGCTTGGTACATTTCCCATCAGGAATGTGAAGTGTTACCAGCTGTATTTTGCACTCCTTTTTTCGTTCATTTTTAAGTAGGATTCTGTATTATCAATTTATTGCTTAACCACTACTGAACAATGAAAAACATAATTATCATTCTTTCACTGCTTTAGGTGTTTTATCATTTTCTATCTTTTTCTTCAAAAGAAAAAGAAAATAATAATTTCTATGGGGTTTATTCATTGTCCCTTTGGAAATTTTGCAATATTGAATTTATGTTTCATGGTATCAGGGCAGTCTCAGCCACCTTGCCATCTTTCAGTGTTTCTTGAAGTTACAGATTCACGGAACACTAGTAATGATTGGAGCTGTTTCGTGAGTCATCGGTTGTCAGTCCAGAACCATAAGATGCCAGAGAAGAGTGTTACAAAGGAATCTCAGAATCGATACTCCAAGGCTGCAAAGGACTGGGGTTGGCGTGAATTTGTAACACTCACCAGTCTCTTTGATCAAGATTCTGGATTTCTTGCTAATGACAAGGACACTGTGATCTTCACTGCTGAAGTCCTTATTTTGAAAGAGACATCAGCAGTGCAGGACTTCTCTGATCAGGATTCTGAATCAGGAAATGCTATTTCATCATCGGAAAAGGTTGGCAAAAAGAGTTCATTTACATGGAAAGTGGAGAACTTTATGTCCTTCAAAGAGATAATGGAAACTCGTAAAATTTTCAGTAAATTCTTCCAAGCTGGTGGATGTGAACTTCGGATTGGTTGGTGGACTTTCTTTTTTGTTATTCTTCTCTATTGAGATTATTTGATTTATTATTTGGACTTCCTGGTTGACTGATTCAAGTTTTTCATTTGCCAATTTTAACTTCAATAATACAGGTGTCTATGAGTCCTTTGAAACCATATGTATATACCTAGAAAGTGACCAATCTGTTGGTAGTGATCCTGAGAAGAATTTTTGGGTCAGGTACAGGATGGCAATTGTAAACCAAAAAAATCCATCAAAGACAGTGTGGAAGGAGTCTTCTATATGCACAAAAACATGGAACAATTCTGTTCTTCAGTTTATGAAAGTCTCTGACATGTTGGAAGCAGATGCTGGGTTTCTTGTACAAAACACTGTTATCTTTGTTTGTGAAATTTTAGATTGCTGCCCTTGGTTTGAGTTTGAAGACCTTGAGGTTAGTATTATGCTTTTGGTCTGAATTCCTCAAGTTCTGATTTCATTGTTTTATTAGTGCTTTTGGAGTTTTACCTCATCATGCCCTTCTCTCTCCATGTGTTATGGGAGAGGGTCTTCTCTTGTTTCCTCTTATTTTATTTACCCTCTGGGATTAGAGTCGCCAAACAGCATGCATTCTATATGAAGAATAGAAGAGAGCATCACACATGTATAGCATGAGAAAGTAGTTATTAATTTTACTTTAGAACTTGATTGACAAAGAACCTACGCATAAGAACAGCAACAACTACTGGGATAGTCAATGTGTTGATTTATAATGTATTAGATTGATGGTGCTGTTAGGGTAATAAATGGGAACATAACTAGGCACTAACTAATATTGGTAAAGTAGTTTAGTGAGAATTGTGCATTTAGAAGTCTCATACCTCAGACTCCTCTTACTGCTAAGCAAGTTCCTTTATCAAAGTGAAAGATGACAGGGGCACGTGCAGGGGTTTAATTAGATTAATTTGCTATTCTATGAACAATGAAATCTTTTGATCCTTATGCTGAAACACTTAAAAACAATTCTTCTTTTTTTCCCCCTACAACTCTTTCTCTTTTCCCTTCCCTTTTCCTTTTTTATCTATCTCAATGCACGAGAAGATTCTGTCATGGACCATATTCATGTTGGCCTAGTGTTCTAAACCACAACATTTAACTAGTGCCATACAACAATCTTTACTAATGTGGCTTATTCTTAATCATGAATTGCACATTGACTCGGTTTGTGAGAGAAATTACTTTGCAAGTAGGTGGAGTGTACATTTAGATTCAAGTTGCTACCTTTATTTACAGGCATATGTGCATGTGTTTACTTGTGTAATTCATAACTAACAACACATATTCATACGTATGTTACGGGGAAATAAAATTCTTATGCCTAGTTTGGGAGTTTAGGGAGAAAAGAAAAGCAATAAAAGTTTAAGTAGTGAGAGAAAAGAAAGGAGGAAACTTATTTGAGAATTTAAAAAAGAAAAGAAGAGTTTTTTTTTTTTTTTTTTAAGTTTAGAGTTTGGAGAGAAAGGGAAAGAAAGGATTTAAAAAATTTTGATTGATTTTAAAATTTTTTTAATTGAAATATCCTTAAACTTACATGGATATAAATGTCATTAAAAATTTTCTACATAAGCTAAATTTTTCATCTATTTCTATCTGCTTTCTAAAGAAAGTTTTTCTTTTTTTTTTTTTTTTTTTTCCAATAAAAAACTTATAGAAAAAAAAACTTCTCTTTTTTTCCCCTCTTTTTCTTTTCCTCTTTTGATTTCTTTCTCCAAAATTATCTATTGCATTTGCATGACTACCTTATATGTATGTATACATTTACATTTATATGGATATTATATAAGGAAAGATTGCAAGCACTAGACGAAGATGTTCTTCTACATATTTTGATGCTTGCTAACAATAATTAGAACTTTGATGGTGGTGCTGCCTCGTGCAAATAGAGCTCTTTCTTAGCTTGCATCCGCCTTGCTCATTTTCTAATGTTCAAGGAATGAGAAATGAAAATGTTTTCCTTTTTTTTTTTATTGTCAAGCTTTTGTACTTGCTTTGCATAATAGTAAAAATGGTCTTGAGGTTTGAAGAGTATAAAATTATTGCTTGTTTATTTTAAACCTACTGCTCTTCCAAACTCATGAGTTAGTCTGTATCTACACCTTTTAAATTTTATGGCGATGGACTGATTTACTAGAAACATTAAACCAATCTAGCTCTTGGAAAGCTGTATCATTTTTCATTTTGTATATCATGCTTTTGGAAGGTTTTTATTGAATACAAACAAAAAATCATGGGCTTTTGGCTCTCTTTTAATTCTTTTAAATAATCATAGAGCTTTATTGAAATTGCTAAAGAGCGCTTGGAAAGCAATGACAAACCTTTTTACCCAACAAAAGCTAATAGGTATTTTTCTTAATTGAGATAATTATTGTGAGATTGATGTAGTTCCTTGCTCGATTGCTAACAAGAAGATATTCAATAAAGAGTATAATATGCGGGAGAGGCTTGAAAGGTTGCGAAGGTTCAACTTAACTCTAGAAACTTTTGCTAAGAAGGTGTTTGATTAAACATCTAAGAAATTTTAGAAGCTACCATTGTCTAAGGTCTTTGCGAAAACCCCTCAAAAGAGATTAGAATGTGTTTGTAATATTAGCCACAAATTTTTTTAGGCCGAGGTGGATTACTTGTAACCACATATTAAAGAATTAGAAAGCCTCTAAATACTCAATCTCCTTTGTTTGCAAAGTACATTGAAAAGCTTTGAAAAGCCTTTTGTAACTTCTCTCATTACTCCATTTTTCAACACAAACTCTCAAGGTTTAATTAGCACATTCTATCCTCATGAGTTTCTAAGTGTACACTAAATGTCATAGAAAAATTCTAAGTTCATGACAGGTGGAATTAGATCAAAAGTTTTGTCTTATGTATTAAGCTTTTTGGTGTGAACAATGGCTAGTGGGGAAGGAAATATGGTTGTTGGTCTAACAACAACACTATGATCAAGTTGGATGGACTTGTAGATTTGAACCATCTCATGTTTAGCCTACACGTTGGGACTTAAGTCAAAGACATCTCTTACATACCTTATGGAACTGTTAAGTGGTTAATCTAACCCTTTCTTTAGAGCTTGTGTAATTTAACATGGAATTAGAGCATGAGGTCTTGACTTCAACATTTGTCCTTGCCTCTATTCATTGATTATTGATCGTGTTGGGCCTGTTATTGAAATTTGTGTTCTACCCACATGTGAAGGAAAGTGTTCTGTGGTTAGATTTAAGCTTAAGCTGTTAGAGCATGTGGTAATAACATGAACAAAAGATTATAGCTCTTGAGTGATTGTTGTTTGCTCAATGTGCACTATTGTGGGAGAACTCTCAAAACAACTTAATAATGTTGTTTAGGAGAATGAAGAGATCATGAGGGTTGCCAAGGACATGATAATTGAGCATGGTTGAGCTTTCAAGGAAGAGATTCAACCCTTGCACTAGAGATTAATGAGGTACATAAACTTGTCAAATGTGAAATAAGGACCTTACGTAAAGAGGTAGATATTGTCTGCTTTGGGTGCCAAGTCCACTATTCTAATTTTCTCTTTGGCCTTGATTTCTACTTTGAGGCCATGTGGGTAGTTGACAATGCTATTATGCCTCTACATTCCTTTGTGATGCTATTCAATTATGGAGGTGTAGGAAGCACATTAGCGTGGGATAGGCCTAGGCTTTGTCCATTTGTTGGAGCAATTCAAAGTAGAATTACAAAAGCATTTTGTTCTTTACAATGTTAAGCGTGAGGTAAGAGGAGATTAATTTTGGTCTTATGTTTTGTTACTATCAAGTGTAGATTATGATAGGTGAGATGAACCCGAGACCACTTATGTAATTCGGTATGGATCTTGTGAGGTTTTAGTAATGCCATTACGTCTCACTAATGCTCTAATTTCTTTTTGTACTCTTATGAACAAGTTGTTGCACCCATTCCTTGACAAGTTGTGGTGGTCTATTTGGATGACATCAAGGTATATAGCACTATTTTTTAGGAGCATGTGCAACATCTAAAGGAAGTCTTCGAAGTCTTTCGTGACAATGAACTCTACATCAAGTTGGAGAAATGGTGTTTTGCTAAAAAGGTGGACTTCCTTAGAACTAGGACCAAGAAAGACAAACTAATGGTAGATCCAATTTTGGTGCAAGCCACCTAACATGGCAAACTTTGCCTAATATCCTTGAAGTGAGATTATTCTTAGGCCTAGTAAACTATCATTGCCACTTCAGAAAGAACTAGGTGACCTTTGTGGCATCACTAACGAACCTACTCTAGAAGAATAATTCATGACATGGGTCACCGCAATACCAAGATGTCTTTGAAGAGGTCAAGCATGCTGTATTGTAGGAGCTTGTATTGATGCAATAAGGTCATCCTATTGGATATGAAAGTTGCAATATGAATAATTTGGGCAACAATCTGTTATCCAATTGAAAGAGATGATGACCATTGTCCATTGCTCGCAAACATGGTGACACTACTTGCTTGGTAGCAAGTTTGCTATTAAAACAACATGCATGGCCACAAACTACTCAAAAAGGTCCCAGGCCAACTTATTGGCAAAAACTTCTTCATTGATTTCAACTACGAGTTGAATTACAATCCAAGGAGGGATAATTTCGTAGTAATGAACTAAGCAACACAATAGAGCTGGTTTGCACTAGTACTAGCGTCCCACAAGGCGACTTGCTAGATTGCCTTCGTGAAGGTATGGCTCGTGATCCTTTTGCGATAAATCTGCTGAAATTCGCAAAAACTGGTATGACTTGTACATGTTTGGAATAAATGGAGTGCTGCTCACCCATGGCAGTTGAGTCTTTGTCTTGAATTGGGAAAATTGTTTCAAGGAGATACTCAAGGATTCTCATGATTCAAAGTGGCTGGACATTTTGGTGAAAATTGCCATATGTGATACAAAGTTGCACATGAGTAAGTATGTTTGCCATATTCTTCTCAATAAACCACGTGGTAATGGTCCGAAGCGTTTTAGATCTTGGACATTTCCAAATGGATTGGACCAGACAATTGGGTAGCTTTTAGTGGATGGTTCAAGTAGGGGTATGCTTAATGAGTTTGATGTTGGATAGTTGGAGAATCTTGGGGTTATATGTCCAAGGTGGCTTTTCTTTCCATTCTAATCTTTTAGCCCATGTTATACTTTGTGACCATGGATGAAAAAGTCACTTTCAAAGCTTGGAGGACTAATCAGGCATTCTCCTTAAGAATCCTCTCCTTGTGTCAAATTCAGAGGATGGTGTTGAAGTTGCTCGTAATTAAAGCTGTGTGTAGGAAAAATCAGTTATAAATGATAGTATGAGTTAGAAGTTTAGTCAGGATTAATCTAATAGTTAAGGATGTACATAGGTGCAGGAGTCCTTTTGAGTTCTATCTCCTTTTGTGAGGGTGATCTATATTGAAAGGTGATTCTCAATTGTTCATTTTAGGCAAGAGCAGAGGAGGTGCTTATGGAGATAATCTTAACATTTGCTAGTGTTATGAGAGCTTTTATTTTCATGGAAAAATCGAGGGATTTCTTGTGGTTGGATTCTGTTTTTCACCATTCTCCCCTTGCTGGGGGAAAAGTTGTCCTCTAATGTATTTTAGGATAAAACCCATACATTGCGTTGACTTAATGTCTAATTCTACTTCTGACTTAAGACCTTTTTGCGTTGAGTCAGAATTAGCAATTAACTGGACTTTTACATAAATTGTCTGGCAAACTGGATTCAAGAAAAATGATTGGTGTAGCCTCTGCAAAAGTAAGGTGCACTGCTATGCTTTCAGCCTCATTATTCTCCATCGATGTTTCTTCTAAGTTGGCTTGGGTTTCTCTACCAAAAGCTTCATCTAAATTGTTTCATATAGACATCTCCACTGAAGTTTTTTGAAGTTGGGGTTCCCACAGATATTTTCCACCAGACTATTTAAGCATATTTATTATGCACAAGTCTTCTCTTAAACATTCTTGGAAGTTTTGTGTACTTCCTCATTGTGCATTAAACTGACTTGTTCGAAATCAGTTTTTCCTTCCCATAAATTTTCTCCTTGAGTTTCCTTTTTATTGTTCCTGTTTGCCAGTCTTGTAACTGGAGCTACATACTCATGAACTGTACATTATTGTTGGAAGAAAACCCATTCATAATCTGGAGAGAGAAATTTATCTTTTAATAATCGCTCCATCCTTACATGTGTTTTCCCTTAATGGTTTCTTTTGGTTGGCAATCTTTTCCACCATGGACATGCACCTCCCTATAGAATCCTTTAGCTTATATGCTGCCAACCATACATTCTTCATTTCAGGAACTTCCATATATTGAGAAATTTGTCTATATCTACTATTCAATCAGTAAAATCTTCAATCCCTAGACTCTTATTAAAATAAGATATATCTATCTTTAGTTTAGAATCATCATTATCTAATTCATTCCTGCCTCCATAATTATTCCAATACACAATTTTTGCAGGTTATTCTCAGCATAGATGTTATCAACTTTCTGTCATCTGTCTCATAATTACAAGTTAAACTGCTAATAATTATGTAAAGGAATAAGTCCGTAAATAAGTTCCTTTGAGCAGATCAACTCTTGGCATGCTGCCTATTTCTATTGATGCCAATTGTTATGGCATCAAGTCGATCAGCAATCTGATCAGGATGTCTCTCAAATGCTTGGAATATGTGTTCAACACTGTACTCTAAAGAGCTCAATTGATTCTGTAAATTTATTGGGGAAGGTTCCATATCTTGATGACCGTCATGTATATGAGTACCATCTGTAATTATTATTTTAACAGCTGCCATCAAATTGGTTAAAAATGTGATTTAACTTGCTTCAATACCAACTGACGCAGCAAGATTGCGTAGATATAATGCAAATTTTTTTTTTTTAAAAAAAAACTCTTGAATCCCAATTCAAGAAATGAAAGAATTGTATTAATAACGTTGAAATTTTTTTGAATTCGTGTCATTCTTTGGAGACAATAGATATTTATGAACCTATAACTTTCTACTAGACTTGAATAGTGGAAAAGTAATCTGAACATTACTAGAACCAAACTTAACTATAAGTCTGAAATCATATCTCCTATTTTGAAATCAAAATCAATGAAAATAGAAATCTTAATCTTTGTATGAATCAGATTTTAGCCACAAAATCCGAACTGTGTCTTGCTTGATTAAAAATCTTTTCATTCTTTGCAGTATTTTCTTTCTTTAATTTTTTGTTCTTCATCAAAAGTGAAACTAAAGACTAACTATAAGATTTTTCAGCTTTTGGAATGCTGAAGCTACTTTGGGGGGGGTGGAGGCGGGGGTTATTTTAAGAGGAATGTTCTCTTTTGTGGCATGTGATCTTACAGTTTCGTTACCTCTTACTGGTAGCAATTGTTCATTTATTCTTTATATTTCAAACATCAGACCAGTGCACCTACATGAATGTTTGCATTTCCTCCCTTTGTCAGGTATTGGCTTCTGATGATGACCAGGATGCCCTGACAACTGACCCTGACGAACTGGTTGATTCTGAGGATAGTGAAGGAATAAGTGGTGATGAAGAAGACATCTTCAGAAATCTTCTTTCACGGGCAGGATTCCATCTGACTTATGGAGACAATCCTTCTCAACCACAGGTCACTTTAAGAGAGAAACTTCTGATGGATGCTGGTGCTATTGCTGGTTTTCTGACTGGACTTCGTGTTTATCTTGATGATCCTGCTAAAGTCAAACGTTTGCTTCTTCCTACAAAGATATCTAGCGGTAATGATGGGAAAAAAGTGAATAAGAATGATGAGTCGTCTCCTAGTCTAATGAACTTGTTGATGGGAGTTAAGGTTTTGCAACAAGCAATCATTGATTTGCTGTTGGATATAATGGTTGAATGTTGCCAACCTTCAGAGGGAAGTGCGAGTGATGATGCCTCTGAAATAAGTTCCAAACCTTCCCCAGATGGTAGTGGCACAACCACTCCCCTAGAATCAGATAGAGGTGTTGGAGTTGCAGAATTTGCACAGCTTCCTCTGCTTGGTAGGTTAGATTCAGAAATGAATGAGAGCACAAATGCTTCAGCAGTACAAAGCTCAGATATTAGTGGAAATGGTATAGCTGTAAAACCTGTTGCTGGACAGCCAATTTATCCACCAGAAACGTCTGCTGGTGGTTACCCTGAGAATCCTTCTCTTCGTTCAAAGGTACAAACACTTAAATCATTATGAACAGTGTATTTCTACCAGCTTTTTGGGTAATAGATTGACTGAAGAAACTGTTATCTCAGACCAAATGGCCAGAACAATCTGAGGAGCTTCTTGGGTTGATTGTGAACTCACTAAGAGCACTTGATGGAGCTGTTCCACAAGGTTGCCCTGAGCCAAGAAGAAGACCACAGTCCGCACAGAAAATTGCCCTTGTTTTGGAAAAAGCTCCAAAGCATCTACAGCCGGACCTAGTTGCTTTGGTGCCAAAATTGGTTGAACATTCAGAACACCCACTTGCTGCTTGTGCACTTCTGGATCGGCTTCAGAAGCACGATGCAGAACCTAGTTTGCGTTTGCCCGTAAGACTGTTTCATTTATTTTATTGCTTGTCTACCTTTTTAGTGTTATCATATGCCTCTTTTTTTTCAATCATTAATTATTCTGTAAACTATGCTGTTCACTTTTGTGTTGAATTTTATTATGAAAATCTTATTGGAAATATTTGTTCCTCAGGTTTTTGGTGCACTTAGCCAGTTGGAATGTAATAGTGAAGTGTGGGAACGTGTTCTTTTCCAGTCCTTTGGTCTTTTGGTGGATTCAAATGATGAACCTCTGGCAGCAACAGTGGATTTCATTTTCAAAGCTGCATTACATTGCCAACATCTTCCAGAAGCTGTATGGAAAAAGAGGAAAAAAAAAAAAAATTCTTGATTCATGACCTTCCATAGTGTTTACATCTCTCTTTATTCACCTATTCCCTTCCCCTTTTTTTTTTTTTTTGTGGGGGGGGTTTAAGATAAACAACTTATATTAAATCATCCTCTGCAGGTCAGATCTGTTCGCGTTCGGTTAAAGAATTTAGGAACTGAAGTCTCTCCTAGTGTTCTTGACTATTTATGCCGAACTGTAAATAGCTGTGCAGATATTGCTGAAGCTGTTATGAGAGATATTGACTGCGATGATGATTTTGGTGATAATTGTTCTGCAGTGTCATCTGGTGTGTTCTTATATGGTGAAAATGAGCCATGTGAAAGACTAGCAGTAAATGGGCAAGCTTTTCATGCTAATTATTTTTTCTCAGATGCTTATATTCTTATTGAAATGTTATCCATCCCTTGCCTTGCTGTTGAAGCTTCCCAAACGTTTGAGAGAGCTGTGGCTCGGGGGGTTGTTGTAGCTCAATCCATGCCCATAGCCTTGAAGAGACGTTTAGCTCGAAAATTAAATTTGGCATCAGAATATGTTGCTGAAAATTTTCAGCACACTGATGTGACCATAGATGGAGAAGATATTGAGCAGTTAAGATCTCAAAAAGATGATTTTTCCTCAGTTCTTGGTCTTGCTGAGACATTGGCTCTTTCTAAGGATCCCCGTGTAAGAGAATTTGTAAAATCATTTTATGCAATACTTTTCAAATTGTATGCTGATGAGTCTTACCATTTGAGGATGCTCAAGAGACTTGTTGATCGTGCTACTAATACAACAGAAAGTACTCGTGAAGTAGATTTAGATCTGGAGATTTTAGTGATACTGGTTTGTGAGGAACAAGAACTTGTTCGACCAGTTCTGAATATGATGCGAGAAGTTGCTGAACTTGCAAATGTTGATCGGGCAGCTCTCTGGCATCAATTATGTGCCAGTGAAGATGAAATTCTTCGCCTTCGTGAAGAAAGGAAATCCGTACTTGCTAGTGTAGCTAAAGAAAAAGCTATTCTGTCTATAAAGTTGACCGAATCTGAGGCTGCTAATAACCGCCTAAAGGTATTCCTCTTGTTTTTGTTGACCCTAATTTTGTATTAGTACTGCTACTTTCATGACTGAAAGATTTTATACTTCGTTAAAATGGCAGTCTGAGATAAGAACCGAGCTGGACCGTTTTGCTAGGGAGAGGAAGGAGCTTACGGAGCAGGTACAAGATGTAGAGAGTCAACTTGAATGGCTTCGCTCAGAAAAAGATGATGAAATTGCGAAGCTTGGTGCCGAGAAGAAAATTCTTCAAGATCGTCTGCATGATGCAGAGACACAACTTTCCCAATTGAGATCTCGGAAGCGTGATGAATTGAAGGTTCGTTTTTAGCTGTTACATTAGATGCACATTCTGGCTGATTAGATACTACCTAGTTTGCTAAATGGTTTGTCTGGCCCTCTCCACACACTCCCATGTTTACACACACAACATATGTATATGTATTCAAGAGAGTATGCATTTTCATATGCACATAAATGTGCACTTTTAGAAAAGTTTGAATTTGTTCCAAGTTCAATGGACTGTACTTACTGTCTGTTGTGTTTAATAATTGGTATCAATGCTTGGCAATTCTACTTTTTGTTGTGTGTAGAAGTAATGAATTCTTGGTTAACTGTATGGGATACTGCAGAGGGTTATGAAGGAGAAAAATGCACTTGCAGAGAGGTTAAAGAATGCCGAAGCTGCTCGGAAAAGATTTGATGAAGAGCTGAAACGGTATGCCACTGAGAATGTAAGCAGGGAAGAATTACGACAATCACTTGAGGATGAGGTTCGACGATTAACCCACACAGTTGGCCAAACTGAAGGGGAAAAACGTGAGAAGGAGGCTCAAGTTGCTCGATGTGAAGCTTATATTGATGGGATGGAATGCAAGCTTCAGACTTGTGAGGTATTTGCTTTGTGTAGTCTTTTCGTCCTAATATTGGCTAACATCACTTTTAAGTTATATTGACTCCAGCTTTTTGTCAATCCTGGTACTGCCTTGTATTTCACATCCAAAGCAAAAGTATATAGAAAAATGAAGAATTCTTTCAAGCGTTTATCTTTAGTTTGTTGCCTGAATCAAATGTGTTGAGTTTTTCCTAGCTTGCTGTCATACACGCAGTCTCATATATCTATTGAATCCCTTCATGCTGCTGGGACTAGAAAAGCACATGTATTCTGGATACTGTTTGAAGAATTATGTAGTCCAGAGTCTTTGATCCATTTTCACTAGATAAATGCCATTCAATGAGATTATGGGCATTTGATTCCAAGGACAGGTTATTACTTCTCACCTTTTTCCCAAGGAAACTCTGGAAGTCTCCATTTTGGTTGCTTCAAGTCCTTTGGCATGAATGATTCTTTACACTTTCAATGCTGTGTGCTGTATGTATTTTGTTGTTTTGCCTTAAGTAATCTTTGTTCACTTGGAATTAGAATTCTGGAGGACAATTGAGATTTGAGTTGGAAATTTGTTACTCATTCTCTAATCTGCAATAATGATATTGGAATTTGATCCAATTCAGTGATACCTTATACTAGCACTGATACCGTTTTATCACATACTTTGCAGCAATACATCCATCATCTTGAGGCTTCACTTCAGGAAGAGATGTCTCGTCATGCCCCTCTTTATGGCGTAGGCGTTGAAGCTTTGTCAAACAATGAGTTGGAAACATTATCGCGCATACATGAAGATGGACTTAGGCAGATTCGTGCCGTCCAACAGCGGAAGTCAAGTCCTGCTGGTAGTCCTCTTGTGAGTCCACACTCTCGCTCTCATACACATGCATTGTACCCTACTACACCACCTCCTGTGGCTGTTGGACTGCCACCTTCTATTGTTCCAAATGGAGTTGGAATGCATGGCAATGGACATGTGAATGGTGCAGTTGGACCCTGGTACAACCATTCCTGAATCTGGGATTTCAACTCTGGTGGGTGAGTTTGTCGCCCAGGGGTGAGTTGGGGGGTGGACGTTTTCTCATACCGTGCTTTGGCTCGTATATTAAGGGCTTTTTTTAAAGTCCTAATGGAAAACATGCCGTGTCTATTCATGAGTTATTAATTGGCATTTTCCACCATGAGAAAGTCCAGGATATCATAAGAAGATGGGTGGTATTGATATGTATATACTGTTGGTGATGATATGAATCCAACAGGACTCACAGGTGCCAATGCCATTTTTAAATCGAGCTTTTCCCCCTATTCAAGGGCATTTTTAGAAAGTTTTCATTGTCTTATTATCTTATCCAGACTTTACTTTGTTGCCTTCCGACCGACGGTTAAATTCATTAGTTAATTCCCCTTTTCTCTCGATTTCTCAAAATGATTTCTAAACGCACCAATCTGCTATTTTTGATCTTTGAAAAAAAAAAAAAAAAAAAAATCAGTGACCCTGTCTCTTATTTAAAAGTATACACAGTAAGTTTTTAATTTTAAAATAAGTAATAAAAAATTTACTATATCGATTAAATAAAAATTGAACTTTTAAATTAGTTAATGATTTACTTGAAAAAATTCTGAGGCCCTTAACTGAAAAAAATACCTGGCTCAAACAACAGCCCACATCCAACCATTTATAGACGAGTCAGCTGATTTTGAACCCTATAATGAATCATACTCTGGAACAATATGCTGCTCAAAAATGAAAACAAAGAGAACAGCTAATAAAATTACTAAACGTAATTTCTTACCTTCAACCTATCCTTCTGAAGTAGGGGGGAAAAGTTTTCAAGGCACTCGGTAAATGGCTCACAGCTTAATACATCAAAGTAATTCCAGAGATAACCTAGTTATAAAGCAAAGCCTATTCTAAGACATGGTGCCAAGTAGCACAACAATAACTCTTCTGTAAATTATCAACTCATGCAGGGAGTTTACAAGTAGCGTACCATATGAACAGGTTACATTTTAGTAAGAAAAGTGAATTCCAAGCACAAGATATCCACACCAATCCAAGCCACTCAGAAGAAACTGTGGCGGTAGAGTAGCACACATTTGAATGAAGAAGAACCAATTTGGAAAATAAATCTCATATGATGCTTCCATTCACTTCAGACAAGAAGGAAGTGTAGGGCCATGACAAACAAAGGCCAAAACAACATAAACTATGATGAGGAGGAGAATGATCAGTGCAACCCTGCAAAGACATCACTACATATTAAAAGTTGGAAATTCACAAAGAAGATCTCAGCATCATCAACATATAACATCTTGCTAGTATGAAATTTTCCAGTTGTCTAAAGTGACTGCTAAAGGAAACAAAAGGTGATTTAGTCCAGAAACATACGTGAGTTTGACATTTCTCCACCACACGGTGTTTCTAAAACGTCTTGCCTGCTTCCTGAATCGAAAAGTGTTTCCTTGCATATTTGCAGTTTTATCAACCAGCAATTCCAAACGATCACCTCTTTCCAAAACTTTATCAATATTGTCTATCATAACATTGCGCACCTGTTATGTCAAAACAGGTCATTCCAAAAGTTGATATTTCCACATTATAGATAGCCAAAGAAGTTGTATAGATTGACATTGGTGCATCTATAATTGATGCTTGGGAAGTTGACAATCATCACTTTCTCTGATAAATATTTCAATAAAACAATTACAAACACTACAAGATATCAATTAAGTATTTACCTTTCATCTGGCATAAAATTTTTAATGGTTGAAATTCCCAAAAACAAAAACCAAAAAAAAAATCAAAAGAAGGTATATAAGTTGCGTTTAAGCAGAACTTTTGTTGGAGAAAAACTATTTTTTTTGCAGGAAAAAAGAACCCAAAAATTACTGAATGAACAAGATTCAATGAACCAATTAAAAAAAAAAAATCTTAGATGTACTAGACCACAAGACTAATAATCTAAAAAAAAAAAATTGAGAATTGGTGATAAAATAGAAATGTCTAAAGAAAGGGGAAAAGTAGACACGAGTTCAACTCACAATGTAATGGAGAGAGTGATTATTTGGGAGTTTCTTAGACTTTTGAATCTTACCTGACTCATTTCACCTTTCAACCGGTTTATTCTATCTGCATTTGGATCATTTGAGTAATATTCCATTTGCTGGCTAAGAACTCTTGAAAATTCATCATTCATGGCATAAGCTTGGGCAGCCAGTACTGCTCTGCCGTATGTCCTCACAAATCTTTGGTGTATGTCCTCAAGAAATGCGAATGGTATTCTTCCTGTAAAATATTAAAAGAAAAACAAATTACACAAGACTCAAAGACGAATCCTTTTTTATTTTTAAGAAGCAAAGAACTTCCACATCAATGTTAAAACATGTCCCATAGATTCCGTAGAAACTACTTGAAATACTTAAACATAGCCAAAGTTATTGAATCTAACTTTTTGCATTCCGAAAAGTTATCTGAATGACTAAATAATCTTACATTTGAATGCATAAATTAATACAAAAGGTAATTCAGCTCTACACTCAAAACTTAATCAATATCTTTTCTATCCAAATAAAGAACAGAACTCTTCTAACATTAGAAATCATGAGTTCTCCGTGAACATCTTTCGGGACTATGTCTCCGCCTTCATCTCAGCTTAATCATAAAAGAACAGAAATTAAAGGTCCAAACTTGCGAGCTAAAAAACAAAAACAAAAAAACAAAAAAAAAGGGTATATAAGCAAATTTCATTGCAGAAACTCCACATTTGCTATTTCAATCTACTTATATGATCAAATTTCCGATTCAGAGACTTCAGTAATAACTCCAATAAAATTGAGAAAATATTTTCGTAATTCATTCAGGCAAATAATAATAATAATAATAGGGTAAGAGAAATCGAAAACAGAAAGCCAATTTTAGTTGATATAGAACATACGTCCGGCAGTATCATCGGCCATACAGAGAACGGTAAGGCCATCGGTGCGTTTGACGTGAAAAATGTAGCGATCTTGAGAGTACGAAACATTGGAGTCGTTGTTCCCTGGAATTTTCTCAAGGATTTGCCTGGCGATCGCACTCGCGTTGGTCGACGTAGCTGTGAACTCCGCCAGCACCACCGATCCCCTCGCCACCAACGCGTACAGAATCGCCATCTCTTCGCGCCTCTCTCTCTCTCTCTCGAAAGAAAAATAAATAAATAAATAAAACTGAAATTTTCTTTTCGCCCTCTCTCTCTCTCCCTCTCCCTCTGCCTCTCTCCCTCCCTCACTATATATCTGTCCCGTTCATATTATTACGATAGCGATGTAGACCCCTTGATTGAGTTGGGTACTATTTACTTTAATCAAGTGGGGATAAAAAATGCAAATTAGTCCCTCATATATACAAAATTTTCAATAAAGTCCTCAAACTTTTAAAATCTCAAATACCAGCGTCATTTAAATAAATTCAGGTAAAATAGTGAGTTTTTATAAAATAAAATTTCCTAATATCTCATCGATATTTAACATTTAATATCGTCAATAAGGTATAACTCAATTAGTATCAAATTTACTTACAATCTGATAAATCATAAATTCGAGACATGATAAAAATAAATTTGTATCAGATTTCAAACATATATATATATATATATATATATAATTTTTAAGTCTAATCAACATATAAGGATCTAAAACTAACCACTAAAATTTTTATTTACTTAATTTTTAATTATATTTTTATTTTAAATATTTGTTAAAGCTACAATTACTATTAAATATCTTTTTTAACATATATATATATAGAGATAATTATGATACATTGTACTCAAGATTTATTAATATTTTTAAATGTGTGTAATTTAAATATTTATCAATATATCAATATAATTGATAGTACGAATAAATAAATAAATATAAATATAATATAATATTTTGAAGGACTAATTTAAAATTAACCATAAAAAAAGTTTGAAAAGTGATTGAGAGTGGGTATGGTGTTGGCAGTGCCCCTCCCACCCTCCTCATTGTATGCTTTTGTATGTATTTTTCTGTGTGTTTTTCAACTTTCTTTGTCATTTTTTTTTTTTTTAAATTTATTATAAAAAGAGAATGGACGGCCTGACATTTTAAAAAATAATAATTAAGGGTTTTTTTTTTTTTTTTTGAATTTTAAAATTTTGAAATATCGAAATTCGAAATATGAGTAGAATAAATTTCTCATGTAATTTTTATCACTTTCAAATTACTATCAAAACAATTACTATTTATCATACTTAAGTTACTCTTAAATAAACGAATTAATTTTAATTTGAAAATTTATTCATACATAAAAAATCAATTTATTAAAATTATTTAATAATTAAAAATATAAAATATAAAATATAAAGAATCGTCTCTCTAACAATAAATAATAATAGGTGTTAAAAGATTTTGTCTTCATGTTTAAAGTTTTATAACTATATTTACAATCTTACAATGATTAAAAGTCAAAAGTTATAGAATATCATTTATATTAGTGAACATATCAAAAGGGAGAAAACAACAAAAAAAAAGTTTTATAGAGGGTTAAATATATCAAAATTGTCAAATACACGGAAAAATTAAATTATTTCAAAATTATTTTATCGTATTGTCTCTTTTTCTCACTATTTATAATATTATTATTTAATATTTGATTGGAATTAGAGTTGTTTAGCATTGTTTGTTGGAACCCAACAGTGGTATCAAAGCTAAACTAATTTTACCGATTTTCCTTGAAATTTTGGTTGTTAAAATGGCGACGAAGCGAGTAGAGACTCCGGTGTTATTGATGGTGGTGGAAGTGGAGGAGAGGACGTCTAATTGTGTCAGCCCTAAATGCCGGCCAAATTGTTCTCAAGGTATGTACCTTTACCGTCGTCTTCCATTGATTCCGGCATAATGACTCCGGATATACCCATCTTAGTAACGAAGGTAAGTTCTTCTACTTCAGATTCATCCCAAAACTACACACTTCTCCTTCAGCTTGCCCCTAGTTTCTGTTCCTCCTCCTCGCTCCTCCTTCTGTGGTGTTGTTGGATATATCAGAAACCAAATGAAGCATTAATATATATATATATATATTTTGTCTAACCCAGTTATTTACCACTGATAGTAGTGATTAAGGTTATATTTGGACAAGATTTTAATTTGAGTTGAGTGAAAAATGTTTGTCTCCCATAAATCAACACATTTGGATACAGTTTTTTTTTTTTTTAAAAAAATTTTATCCCCCAAAAAACACACCTATAAAACATACATATAAAAGTTGTGTGCTCCACCTTATTTGAAAAATATATTATTAATAAAATCACTCTCATACACTTTTCCAAAACAAACATTCTTTTACGCACACAATCATTATACCTATAAAATCTATATATTTAACCCTCACTTTTTCTAACATAAAATTCAATTTTAAAAAAAAAAAAGATAAGATTCATTTTAAATAATAGTTTGTGTCCTTTTTTTTTTAATTAAACATTTATCTAAATATAGCCTAATTCTTTTGCTGGGAGTGTTTTCCTATTAAAGTTAAACAACTGGTCATAATATATACTCTATTCTCATAAACGCAATTTAAACTCTCAACCTCAGGATTAAAGGACGAGGTAAACAACCACTACCTCACATTAATGAAGCATTAATTTGTTGGATAGTTGGGAGGGGCTGAAGCACAATTTAGGTGTTGAGGCGGGCTTTCTGTTTTTTTTTTTTTTTTTTTTTTTTTTGGGATTAGTTTATGAGGAAAGTCCAATTATATTAAATTGGCCATAACTTCTCCATATAAAATCCTTAATCCTCAAAAAAATTTAAAACTAAAGTGGAAGAAATTAGATAAGAGTCTAGGCCCAATTTATTTACAATATTTATTTTTTACTATTCGTGGTTTATATTGAGTTGATTTTTCTTTATATATATATATATATTTTTTTTTTCATGGCAGATTTTTTCAAAGTCAGACCAAGCCAAATATTTTTTGAATGGTTCTTCATATATATATATATATATATATATATAAGAAAATTGGTGATTTTAATCTTTATATTATTATTTGCATAAATAAATTTTTATTTTTATTTTTTTTAGATAATTAAATTCTTATTTTATTTTTAATTAGACAAAGTTGTTCTTTCAACAAAATTTTAATAATTTTTAATTTATCGAAATCACTACGTCAAATATGTGTATGTTTCATGAAAGTTATTTTTGTCATTTATAATCTTATAAACCTATTCATATCTTAATGAAATCCTAGTTGTTTTCAATTTCATCCGATTTTTAAAATTTCTTCCATTGTTGATTATTTTTCTTCTAAAATAGTTTTATTAAAAGAAATATGGATTTACTAAAATTTTAGTTAGTTAATACATTGTAAATGACAAAAATATCTATATATACATATGCTTGAAAATTATCAAAATGGAAATTTGATTATCCAAAAAATAAAAATAAAGACTCAACCATAATAATATGGAACTAAAACGACCAATTTTTCATATATATATATATGACCCACTTTTTTTCTTTTATTTAATAAACAAAATTTTTAAAGTGTCCATTATATTTTTATTATATAAATTTAAATGTATTTGTTATTTTTTTTTTTTAAAAAAAAACTTATAAATATTAATTTAAGAAAAAATAATTATATTAATTTTTTAGATTAATTAAATTAATATGTGTTAAAGAAGCATTGCTCGATAAAAGTAAAAATATCTTTTAAGTTTTTTTTTTTAAAAAAAAAAAAATTTAAATTAATATGTGTTTCATTTTTATTAATATTTTAAAAAATATCCTAAAATATTTGACACCATTAACTGCAAGTCTACAACCATATAAAGTAATTGTGTTATGTTATTATATTAATTTAAGGTTAAAAAGTCTCAGTAACACTTCATTTTTTTCTAAAATTTAATTTTTGCACTTAAATTTAATTTCGTCTAATCTTTAACACTTGAACTTAATTTTCGCATAAATGTTACATTTTCGTCCATTTTGACTGTTAAAAGTTATTTGATGGTTAAAACTATTAGTATAAAAAAATGGACAGAGATAATGACTTTTTGGTCTTTTAATTTTTTTTTTTTGAGAAAATTAGCCGATTCAGTCCTCTAACTATTTTCGTTAGTTAACTTAAGTCCACAATCTTTTTTAACCTGTTAAGTCCTACATCTTTTTACGAGCAACTTATTAAGTCCTTTCGGCCAAAAATTTGAATTTTTTGGCCAAAATTTATCATGTGCAGGGCACGTGATGATTTTTTAAGGGCAAAATTGTCCTCACATTATTTTCTGGACTATTTTACTGCAAATTTTGTATTCTTATTAAGCATTCTTGTATCCCTTTGCCAAGGATGCAACTACTAACTTGACCTGATAAGAGAACAGACAAAGATGTGAAGATGATTTTGCCCTTAAAAATCATCATGTGCCCGACACGTGATGAATTTTGACCTAAAAATTCAAATTTTTGGCCGAAAGGACTTAACAAGCTATTTGTAAAAAAATATAGGACTTAACAAGTTTAAAAAAAGTATTGTGGACTTAAGTTAATTAACAAAAATAGTTAGAAGACTGAACCAGCCAATTTTCCTTTTTTTTTTTTTTCAATCGTTTCTTTCTTTCTCTTTTCTCTTCTTCCTCCACTCCGCTTCTCTTCTTCCTCATCTTTGTCTTTTTGCTATATTATTCTTCTTTCTTTCGTACGTAATTTTCTTCCTTTTCTTTTAATCAATATAAATCTCTTCTTCTTCTTTTTAAAGTATCATAAATTATATTAAACATTCTATTTTCTTCTTCTTCTTCTTTTGTTCAGTTTTGATTAATTTCTCTTAATATTTACTTTAAATTGTTAATTTTGCTGGTGATGGTGAGTTTTAGTTTATTTTATTTTTTTTAAAGATTTTCATCTTTGTATTTTATATTTGATGGATTCTAACTTGCTTTTTTTTTTTTCGTGTAAATTGAACATTTCAACTTGAGTAATACTTTTTATATGGATTTTGAAAAAACTCAATAAATGTAGATCCTCTTCCTCATCTTCTTCTCTATACTAAAAGGATGATTAATGACTTTTGCTTTCATCAAGTAAGCATTTGTGCTTGCTTTCTATGTTTCAATCGAAGCACCAATTGCTTAAATATATTTGAAAGCCTCGAGATTTATTGTTAAAAAAAAAGATTAAAAAATAAAAATAAAAATTAGGTTTGTCTTGTGTGTTCTAAACAAATGGGTGAAAAACTTTCATATATTACTATAATATTTGAAGGGATTTTATTAGTAAGATTTGAGGGAATAGGATTTAAATATATTTGAAAGGAATTGGATAGAAATGAATAGATTGTGAAGAATTTTGATAAATTTTCATGTAAATGGGAGAAGAGAAATTAAAAAAGAGAAAGAAAATATATTTTTTTTCTTTAAAAAAAATAATAAAATAAAAATAATATCAGCATTTAAGGGTCAAATAACACTTAATGGTCAAGATGAACAAACATGTAAGATCTGTAATAAAATAAAGTTCAAATGCTAAATCTGAATAAAATTGAGTTTAGGTGCGAAAACTAAATGAAAGAATAGTGAATTTAGTCCCAAACATTTACTTTATTTTCATACTTGGTCCCAAAATTTTTTTTTTTTTGTGGATTAAGTCTCTTACTTTTAAAAGCGTGTGTGTATTAGGTCATTTTGTGTGGATTACAGACGTAAAAAATGATAAACAAAAGGACCTAATACACACACGTTTTTAAAAGTAAGCGACCTAATCCACAAAAAAAAAAAAAAAAAAAAAATTGGACCAAGTATGAAAATAAAGCAAATCTTTGGAACTAAATTCACCATTCTTTCAAACTAAATCTTAGAAAAGTTTAAGTATTACTGAAATATTTTTGCCCTTAATTTAATTATACAAAATTCACAAAAAAAAAAAAAAAAA
The DNA here is from genome assembly GCA_035583425.1 of Marsdenia floribunda. NCBI lineage: Eukaryota > Viridiplantae > Streptophyta > Magnoliopsida > Gentianales > Apocynaceae > Marsdenia > Marsdenia floribunda. Next base: position 9,067,678 of record JAXGGT010000131.1, on the reverse strand, counting down.
AAAAAAAAAAAAAAAAAACCAAGAATTTTGTTTATT
>JAXGGT010000131.1:9032841-9054886 GCA_035583425.1 Marsdenia floribunda | reverse complement strand
AATGCTACCGAAATTCTAGAAAACATTATAATTCACTGTTCGAACGATTCGAGCTTTCGGGAATGGACGTTCTCCTATGCCACCACCACGGAGGACAACTATTTTTAGAAAAGTTTCAACCTTTTCAAACCCCAAGATCAAAACTCATTGAAATTCAACAAGAAAAACAAAGTACTTACCTGTGTGAGCTGTTCAGCGCAGCAGCAGGTGGAAGATGATGTCGACGACCGGAGCAGCTTTGATTGTTTGAAGAAAGATGTGTGAGGTGTGCGAGCTGCCCAGCGCAGCATCAAGTTGAAGACGACATCGACGAGCATCAAGTTGCAGAGGACCTCAACATCACCGCGGCTTCTTCTGGGCTTGAGCTCCCAAAGTTTGAAGAGTTTCAACAAAAGTCTCCTTCCAATTTTACCCTTTTCCTTTTTAAGTAAATTGTTTTTTTTTTCATCAAAAACCGGTTAAAGGACGAGATTTGCAGGGAAAAAAAAGTTTTGGGATGACATTTGGCCAAAAATAAAGTTTAGGGACTGAATCAACCTCCCAAAAATAATTCTGGGACTAAATCGGCTATTTTCCCTAAAAAGAAAGAATCAACTAAAATAGAAGCAAATCAAACCAGGAGCAGTAAATGGTCGGACCATCTCTTGGCAGTTCATCCGATCACGTCTCTTGAGTCTTGAGTTGGGTCTGCCTCTGTTGCGGTACAGTCATACCCCACCGCTGAAAGGCATTGGAACCGTCGGACCAAAGCCAAGCAAAGCAAAAAAAAAAAAAAAAAAAAGAAAAAATTCAAGAACTGTACGGAAAACAAGAGCAAGAGCATCCATCTCCTCCTCCATTTCCACCTCTACCTGTCACTCTCTGACCCAAACTTCTCTCTTTCTCTTCAACGCTAAAATCCCTTTTCCTTTCTTCTTTTCTTTTATCATCTTTCTTTCTTTCTTTTTTTTCATCGATCCCTTATACCTCTGCATAGCTATTTTCACACATTTGAATTTTCAGTATAAGTAAAGGATCTATTATTTTCTTGGAATTGATCGACTTACTTACTTACTTAGTAATTAAGGATGATGCAGAGGCTGAGTCCTCCCAAGCATCGGCATGATGGGACTTCGCCTCTGCCTTTGGGTATGGATTGGAGCCCTCCCCCTAAGAAATGGGTATTTCTCGTTCTGTAATTTTCTTCATTTTCTTTTTTGTTTTAGCGTCTTGGTTTGATATTTGGATTTTTTTACATAGTTTTTCTTTTTTTAATTTTAAATAATTGATCGAATCGAATCTGAATTTGATTTGAATTTCATTTGCATGTTCAGCTGATCAACCTTAGTTGTTTCTTATGAAAAAGATTTGGGATTGGTAATCTGTAGCAAACATCGCCCCCCCAGGCGCCACTCCATTGATTTCTGAATGTTGTTTTGGTCTTGCTTATGTTAATTACAAGCGACTTCTCTCTTTTACCTTGTGGCTGGAGATTGAGAAGAATTAAAATGAAAAAGAAAGTAGAAGATGAGTAAAAAGGATATAATATAAATAACCAATAAAGGAAAAGAAATAGTAGGGATGCTTTCTTGTTGCAGGTTTTCAATTTGCTGTGTACTGATATTCCCCATAACTTAATGGAACTTTTGTTGATTATATGTCTAGTTTCCTGAATAATTGTTTTTTTGTTTGTTCTAATCTGACTTTGTTTCTGCTTCATTATTGAGCTTCAATTTCCACATTTATTTCACACTAAAGATGTGTTTGTTTAAGAAAAATTATCAGGGAATCAATCATGACATAGTTGTTAGTATTGAGTTAGCTCCACAATTAATATATCCCATATACAGCCTTCCGTATATTAGCTTTGAAACAGCAAATACCTCACTATGTTCCTGTTTATTTCTCTGAACTTAAAATGATTGCAATCTACAAAAAAACGGAACTGATTTTGTCACTCTTCTGCTAAGATTTAAGCATTGTCCTGGGGTCAAGATATATGACACATTTCCCAGAGAATAAAGAATGCATGTGCAAGAAACAAGTAATTGAAGCAAGAAATAAAAACTAAAAATTCTTAAACTCTTTTTTCATTAATGGATTCCGACGGTTACAACCACATGTAATTGAGCATGGAGAATTTTGTTGGCTACATACCTGCATCAAGAAATTCTTGGGAAGAAGAATTTTTTAAAATAATAATTATAAGAAGAAGAAACAGAAAAAGAAAGAATGTTTGTACATTTCCTGGGAACCCATGAATTAGTTAGTACACATAGCCAGACCCAGCCAGAAAGAAGAGATTCCAGATTTCTAGGAACGAATGAATTAATACACAGACCCAACCAATTAAAGACGTGAGACGGCCCTAGTTTCTGGACCTTGAGCAATTAATGCGAATAAAATAAAAGATCAAGCAAGTCATAAAACAATATTTCAGGATTTATCACAGGACATTGAATTCACCCATTCAATGTTATAAGAGAAAGGATATGATATATCTTTTTTTATGCCAAGCATTTAAATGTTTTGTGCTTTAGCGATTAAAAGCAGCAGAGCAAATTAGAAGATATTATTAGATTTCTTATGATTCTCTATTTTTGTTTTTTCTCGTTTTCCTACATTATAAAGCTGATTTAATTCGGATTCAAAACAAAAGTATTTCTTCCGCCTTGTTGGTTTCAAGTATTGACTTTTTATTGAAAAGAATTATGCTAATAGAATCTGAGAGTGCATTTAGATTGGTATTTTTGGCGTAAGGGTGTGAAGAAGAATGTACACTGTCCTAACGGGACTTGAGTTTGAACAGGATACAGACAGCATATGGATAATATGAATTCTGATGAATGAGGAACACAAGAGGCAATGGTTGCATTTTTCTTAGACACCCTGTTATGGCTTTTTACAAGTCGAAAACTAGGAGATAACTAATTTGAAATGCCACTCTGTTTTTCCCAAAATGTTAAAGAGATTCTATACAAATTGGAAAAACAGGGCTTCTTGGGATTGAGGTTTCAACCTGTTTTACCTGTAAAGAAAGTTTCATTTTTTTTCTCTCATTTTTCTCTTTTTTCTTCTTCTCTTGGACAATTGGAAAACCAGAGTTTTATCACATTTGCTGTCATCACTGCTGCCGCCACCACCACTATCGTTCCTCTTTCCTTTTCTTCTCCTCCGGTCCCAATGTTTAGTAGTTGATTCTTCCCTTCCTCTCTCCGACTTCTTCAAATTTGAACAACCACTTTCCTTGCTCCACTACTTCCCCCTTATTCTTCTCTTCCTTTTCCCGTTGTTCGCTATAAGCAGACAGTAGTGGTAGCAGTTATATATTGACAACAGTGATTAAAAGGTATCAGTGGTGATGAAGAGAATACGATTTGTTAGCATGAAATTGGAAAAGAATAATTATTGTTTTTTGAAATTTCTTCTTTTACCTCACATAAATAGATTTCAAATTTAAAAAAAAGAAAAAAAATTAAATTAAATCTCCATTTCAAAAATTCAAACCTTCTTGTTATCCAAATAGGCTCAATGATTCTGTTTTTATGAGTTAAAGTAACCAAATGGTTTGTTTAAGTGCTAATGGAGGAGTTGAGACCATTACATCTCTCATTTTATTTGGGTACTATAAATTTAGATTCTCAAGGAACTTCCGCTCCAGTTTTTTTTTTTTTTTTGTTCTGTGTTCATGAGAAGATTGTGCTTGTGATTCTGTTGATAGATGATGTTTTAAATCCATGTGAGTTACAAACTTAGTAGGAACAGTTTTTGAAAAAGCTCTGAGACTATACATGCAGAAAGCTTAGACATATTTGGATAATGTATCTGTTTATGGAGTCATATACAACTAAGTCTTTAAACTGTCATTAATTAGTCTAAATATGGATGGACAGAACCATTAATCGATGAAATATATTGTATTGTAGCATGAAGTTGTTGAAATGCAAATCATGTGAAAGCATGCTAGTCAAAATGATTAATCACTGCCACCATTACAATATATGGAAGAAATACATTCTCCTTTTTCTATTTTAAAGAAATTCATTTAAAGAACAATGAAGTTCATTAAGAACAGCTTATTCATAGAATTCTTCTTGAAAGATGGTTTCTATACCATGAAGAGAGTAAAAATTTAAAGGCAAACAAGACTGTCAAGCTTTTTGGCCCCTTTCAGTCATGAATTATCATGTTTCTTCCAACCTCTATGTTTGAACTGTTGTCATATCAACTTATGTTTTGCAGATACTCGTTCAAATTGCTATGATGATTTGGATGTAGTAGGGGTTATTTGACTAATTCATTAGTTATTTTGTATAGCTAAGTCACTTTGTTCACTACAATGAAGTTCAATCTACTAGTTCGTCCCGGGTTACATCTTGTGAACTGTAGTATGGCCAATTAATCTGTGCTCTTACTGCCCCTGAAATCTCTGAATTACTCAAGTGTTTTGCACAAGCTTATTAATCTAAGAAAAATTGTTCCCATGACCCTGGTGAGCAATCTTATAGATCTTATATTAGCGCACTTTTTGCTAAAACTTTTAAATAACAAGTTCTCAGAATGTATGGTAACTGTATGGACTCAAAATAGGACCCTAGACATAGTAGTTATCCTATGAAGTGTTTGTTATCTGTTGTGTGCAAATATGCTCAAGAGCTTGTTCTTCTTCTCTTTTGTACTGTGTGTGGACCTTGCTTTTATCCATTTACCATTTGCTTATCTTATTACCCTATTTTTGTAATTTCATGAAATCTTATGTTCAGATGATTTATCTTGTTCAAGTATTACTTCTCTCATATGTAGGCTGGTCATGAAACTGTTTGGCCGCATGATCCTCGCACAGGCTGGAGTTACTGTGTTACTATTCCTTCATGGGTTGTCCGTCCAAAATCAAGAGACTCAGATCCAATAGTGGTATGCAAATTGATCCTCTATAAGATGATTAACAGTTAACTTTCTGTATTCTCTTGAAGCTTAAGCTTTCCCTAATACGGATGGAAAACTAATCTCTAAATTGGCTACATATCTTTTGCATCTCTCTTTTTGTCCCTTTTTTTGAATAACATTAGAAGTTCTTGGATAGATGTCTTACTGGACATTTACTTGCAAGTATTTCTTCCTTTTTGGATGTTTTATTATGTTACAGTCTGCAATAGCGATTTTTGACTTGCTTGAGGTTCTATTGTCTATGCGGTATTTGTTGAAAACAAAATTTTCAGTTCTGGAAACTCTGAAAGTTTTGTCTATTGAAAAATTAGTTTCAACTTTCTTATTTTTGTTTCTCAAAGGAGCAGTTTATTAGTAATGCATATACTTTACTGATATCTCCTTTTGACATTTTTAAGGGCAGTTTTACAGGGTTCTTGTTGGGATACAGTCACCTGAAGGGATTACAAATTCGCGAATGGTATTAAGGAGGTTTAACGACTTTTTGAAGTTTCATTCTGCAGTAAGTTTTCTTGCTTATTGCAATTTTGCTTCATTCCGTTAGTATCTTTTGGGAGCTGAGGAATACTGCAGAATACTTAATGGGGTCCCGTTGTGTTTTTAGTCAAAGCTGTGAGAATGACTGTAAATTAGCTGCTTACAAATGATACAGTAATCACAACCAGGATTAACCAAAGTAAGCAGGATTAAGAAAAGAAATTATTCATCACCAATTTACTTCTCTTAGCAGAGTTCTGGAGTGAAAAGATTATGACTCTTTCTACTTCCAAATATTGACATCTAGTGAAGAAGTTTTACAATAATTTGGATTTATGTCTACGTCATATTTTGTACTATTCAACAAGTAGGCTTTTTCCATGGATACCAATGTTCACAGTGAAAGTAATTGAATTTGGCTCTATCTTGGTTTTTGATTAGGATAATTAGATTATTGGATGGCCATGCTAGATAGAAGTCCTGACTACATTGGACGGATATCACTTGAGTAAGCAAGTTATTGCTCTTCCAGTTTGAAATTGACATCTACTAAATTGTCTTTTACAGCTTAAAAATGCCTTTCCCCAGAAGAGTCTTCCACCCGCACCACCAAAGGGACTCTTACGAATGAAAACTAGGGCTCTGTTGGAAGAGGTAACTGCTCATTCTAGTTTTATTGCTTCTTTAGTCACTAGAGTGCTAACTGACTGGCGGCGTCCAAGAGGCTTTGCAAATTAGTTGTAGTTTAGAAATTGAAATTCCCTAATTGCATTTACTTTTCTGGTGGCTTGAAAGTTTGCTCCTTGGTCAATATCTACTGGATTGTTGTGTTGTTCTTAAACCTGGTCTATTCGGTTTACTACATTCTAAAGTTTTTCCTCCTGGGAAGGTTGAGGAGCATTATATTCTGCTATTCAATGGGAATATGAATTCCGTTAAACCTGCATGGTTTCTTATAACACTGGAAGAAGACATGATTTTAGTACAGTATAGAAGATATGCCATTCATATATTATGCATGATGATTCTTTCTTCCTCTGTAATGTATTTATAAGTTACTTTTTGGAAGCTAGAAGTCTAAATTCTGCTGTATATTAAATAAGGCTGAGAAATTTTCTTTCCCTTTTCTTTTTTCTTTCTTTAATGATTGTGCAGAGAAGATGTTCTTTAGAAGAATGGATGACAAAGTTGCTTTCTGACATTGAAATATCCAGAAGTTTCATTGTTGCATCATTTCTTGAACTGGAAGCTGCTGCTAGATCTTGTAGGTGTTGCTGCCATAAAATGATTTATGCTTCAGAAAATTGTTCGACTTAATCTAAGTAGATATTGCTGAAGTCTTAACTCTTGCTAAATCACAATATTTCAATTTAAGGTTATTTTGCAGTATCTAAAAGTATGACAGTTTTTTCTCCCAGCATTTCAAGATGAAAATCAACAATCTTCGGGCTCAAATCCTTCTGCCAGCAGCAGCATAATATCTTCATCTCAGATTCATCCTAATTCAAGGTTGTCTATGTTAGCTGGTAGTTCATCATTGGCATCTGATAGTGACACCGCCTATGAGGCATCTGATTTTGGGAGTGCAAGCCTTGGCAGGGATAACTACTCTGAAGTTGGAACAGAGGAACTGTCATTCGATGAGGATTTGAATAGTCCAGTTGATAAGTTTATGAAGTATGGTATGTCAAATATTGATGAGGGCTTGTTCATGGGACAGGCTATTTTGGAGCAACTTCAAGGTTTTCCCAAACATAAGCCGCATGCAAGAGAGGTTACTAGTGTTGCAGGGAAAAACAGAAGTGACGAAAATGGTCAACATACTCCAAAATTCTCAGGTGAGAGCAGTGGAAGTGATGTCAGCTCCCAAAAAGGTAGTGAACCATCAAATTTAGCATTTCCTGATATGAATGAGGATGGACCTAATACCCATTCTAGAGGGGCTGAGATTTCAAGAACCACTGAAAATTTGGGAAACACAGACTTACAACTTCCAGATGATGTGCATTTATTGCTTCCAGTAGATCAACGCCAGAAAATAAACCGGGTACTAATGACTATGCAGCGGAGACTGCTCACTGCAAAAACAGACATGGAGGATCTTTTATCACGGTTAAATCAAGAGATAGCTGTGAAAGAGTATCTTGCAACTAAGGTAATTGGAGTTTACTTCTGTTTCAGTGGCTAGTTAGGATTTTGTCTCGGTTTTGCTGGCCTTGAACTCTCAAATTTAAATTTACTAATGCCATGAGAATGGTTATATAATGAACAATTAGATGGAATTTGCTTAAACCCTGAAATTTTTCCTTTTGGGGGAGGAATGGGGTGTGATGATGTTAGTTATTTTTATGAAGGGATGATTTAATATTTCTTGTGATTGAGAGGAGAGTTACAATTCATAGAGTAAAGCAGAATTGCTTACATGGCACAACTTATTTGTTAATAGGCAAAATAGACTCGTAAGAAAAAGAACTCACACGGTAATTGTTGAGAATGCAAAATTATCATTCTAGAAACAAACATTGTTTCCTTTGTCAATAGACTTACTGTTGAAACTCAAGGGTTAACTAATGAAGAAAAGGATTCGAAGCAGTAGACAGCCAGCTCCATCCATGTGGTGCTGAAGGAGAACTTACAATTAGAAGCTACCCACTGGCAGAAAGTTTCTGCTTTCTTGCACTATGAGTGACTGGAGAAGTCATTGAGTTAGGATCTCTATCCAATACGATATTTAGCCAAAATGGTTGAACCTAAAGGTTGATTTTGCAGACATTTTGGTTTGTCAGAAGTTTCAGTTACAGTTCGAAATTGTCAAAATGATGTGCTGATATAAACCTCAGAAGTTTCTGCCTTATACAAACCATGACATTTTCCCGTGAAATATTGTATGCTTTTAGCTTGTAATCTTCATTCAAAGGTATAGCTTATGCAAGTTCTCATATTTCCATTGATGCCTCTAGAGTTGTCTTAGGTGATAGAAAAAGTCTTAAGATGTGTAATACCTGAAGGGGTTGATTTCCTTGGGGAACGAACTTTTGACAAACTTCCTCCAACCTCCTTTGATGTCCACTGGGATGTTTTTCTTTTATGATAGTGTGTTAAATTGTGAGGTTCTGACTGTGTATATATATTGTTTCTTTAGGTGAAGGATTTGGAAGTGGAACTCGAAAGCACCAAACAAAAAAGCAAGGAAAACATTGAGCAAGCTATTCTAATTGAACGTGAAAGGGTCACCCAAATGCAATGGGATATGGAAGAACTTCGACGAAAGTCCCTGGAGATGGAAATGAAACTAAAATCTCCACAGGTTGTTCTTCTTAGACATCTTCCACTTCAATCAATTTTAACTATTTCTCTGGCTGACCTTTCACATACTTCCAGGACCAGAAGGTAGAGACAGTGTCTATGAATTTATCCAATTCTAGGGAAAAAGATCCCCAGCTTCAGGAATTGGATGCAACAAGAGAGCAACTTGAGGATTTATCAAAGCGCTATCAGGAGCTAGAAAGAAAATCAAAAGCTGATATTAAAATTCTTGTGAAAGAAGTTAAATCCCTCAGAGGTTCACAAGCAGCACTTAAAGAACAGCTTAACCAATCACTCAAAGAGAAGTCTGAGATTGAGGTATATGTGAATATTTTAAAAGCTTGAGGCCTGTTTGCCAACGAAAATCTTTTTACCAGTTTCTTTATCCTTTAATGACTCATTTGTAGGGAAGGGAGTGCATGAACAATTGATGATGTCTAAACCTTTCAGTGTTTTTATAGCTTCTTTGTTCTATTGGAAAATGGTAATTAATTTATTCATACAAGAACAATGCTTTCGATACTTGTGACCTATATTGGTGTTGCATCATTTACTTGCACAAATAGCTAGGAATCATACAGGTAAAATATCAGGGAAGGGATGTAGGCTTACTTAGTATATTTTGAATCTTGAACGTTTTGTGCTATCATTCCTAGGGCTAAATTGGCATTATGAAGAATGCAACCTATTTATGAAAAGACTATATCCTCATGTTATATTTGGCTTGTCTAGGTACTCTTGCAAGAAGAAAAACATAAGAATGACCACATGAGTACCTGGTGGAGGAATTTGCCAGAGAAATGTGAAACTCTTCATAATCAGCTCCAGGACTGCAGGGTTAAGTTCTTGGTTCAAGATGAAAACGATCAAGTTACGGATTTCCAGACTTCATCACTTCCTTTGGATCATTTAGCAGAACCAGAAGATCAGATCAATCTTCTCCTTGCAGAGGTATTTAACCCTGCTGTTAGCATTTTTCCCCTTGGCGCCTCTTCATTTTGCCACTTATACTTTCAAGCAACATTTTTCAAGTAAACATTTTGTTTATTACCAGTTTGCTCTACAGTATCAAGTATTGCTTTTTTAAACTCAATACTGGATAAACCTGGCCCTTTGAATACTCACCTCTGCAATTCTTTTGAAAAAGGATTGTTTATAGAAGAAAATGGACTAACAAATTGCAGATGAGTAGGCAATGTCATGTATGCTAATCATCTGTATGATTATCAAGCTGAACAGATAGCTTATGGAATTCAATGAATTATTCCTTTCTTTTTTTCTAAAGAGGAAGTTATAAGTGTGTTTGGGTTGGGGTAGTTTTACTTTTGCTAGAACCTGTGCAGAGCAAAACTAACTATGTGGATGCTTTGTAGTATTCTCTTTTCTTTGAGCCTTATCAAACCATTAACTAGAACTGCCTCTCATTTGAATTTGGTTATGTGCAATCAAGGAGCATGGGCTTGGAATTCACAAAATCTTGATTTTTCTTTACCGAGTGTAAATAATGTTAGTCTGAAGAAACTGATGGGTGCTGAAGATTAGCGAATGTAGATTTGGGTTTTTAGCTAGTTGTCTAAGGAGTATGCCTGTGTGGAAAGGTCGCAGTTTTTAGGAAAAGCACCTCAGACCCTTTCCTGGCTAATTATTGAAGTTTCTATCTCATGAATGGTTCTTTAGCTTCTTACAGTAACCTCTGTGCCTTAGGTTCTATTGTACTTGAGGCAAGTTGATTATTTTTTTTATCTTGAATTTTTACCAGGTGCAAAAATTGTCACTGAATGTAGACCAGGCAGTATCTGCAGCTGATAATCTTCATGGCAACAATGATGACCCCACGACAACAAAAGAAGACTTCAGGGACTTGAGGACGGCACTGGTAAAACTCTTTGTTGAGTATGGTAGATTGGTAAAGCAGGTTAACTCTGTAACTCATTATGCTCTTAGAATGAAATTGTTGCCCCAGAGAGACTCTGAAGCATCTTCGGATAATGCTTTACAAAATGCGGTTATGGATAAATAAAAGTTTAAAAAAAAAGAAAAGAAAAATAATAAAGATATCGAGCATGTCATATTGTATATCTGATTGATCACATATAACACAACACACCTTTTGATAACCACAATTACCATATTATAGGCATCTTAATTTCGGTGGTTCTGAAAATCATTTCTCCAACAGAGACAGTTGGCTGTGAGTGAGATATCCCAGTGTGTCAAAATTCATTGGGGGTCTTGAAAGGAATAGTTTTCTGGTTCCTAATTCTTGTACTACTTTCATATCTTTCAAATTAGGAATATATTGAGATTATATACTAATTTGATACAATTTTGTACACATTTCCCCTACTAATTTCTTGGCTTGTAAGTTCTCAGTTCAAAGCTCATTCTTACTTTTCACAGTTCTGTTATGAAATATATGTACAGTAGAAGGAGAAAAGAAAAATGAATAGCCATATCTCAATTTTGTGGTGACCCTTGGTTGGTTTGCTATTTGACCATGGAAAAGAGGTCACAGTTTCACCTTATTTTTGATGTTCCTATTAGGAAAATTCTCTAGTTTAGTCCCTTAACTATTTACGTTTCTTCGAATTAGTTCTATAACTTTAATTTTATCCAAATTGATCCTTTATCTAAATAGTTAAAGGACTAAACCAGAGAATTTTCCTTTATCTTTACTCTTGTGTTTTGACAGGAGAAAGTGAATTCTCTTAACCTTGTTAAATGGTATTTAACCCCTCTATTTAGTTAGCTAACAATTTAATTCAATTTTAAAAATTATACGTTTTAGTTTCTATATATTTTTACCGATTAGATAAATAAATTTTTACCCTTTTAATTAAGTTTCAATAATTTTTAACTACTATATAAATTTTGGTAAAATTGGTTTTTATTTTTATTTTTTTTTAATTAAATTAGTTTCTAAATTATTTTAATCGTGGTTCTCCTTTTTTAACAGAAAATCTGTTAATTTAAAAAAAAAAAACAAAAAATAAAAATATTTAAGGGTAATTTTGTCCTTTCACATATCAAGGGACCAAAAAATGGGTGAGGTTTTTGCGTGTAAATTTTACTGAATTAAACCAAGTAATTCTATGTCATGCGGAAATAATATACCGTCCTATTGTACACCTCTGTTCCTTATTCAGATTACCCTTGCCATTTCTGTGGCCCGTCTCTGCGTCTTTGCTCTAAAACCTTTCAATCAATCCCTTTGCGTCTTTGGCACACTAGACGTACATATTTTGTTTTTGAAATTAACAAATTTTATTGACAAAAAAGTAATTTTGTTCAAAAATAAAATAAAAACATAAGAAAGAGGAAGAAAAAAGGAGGGTACCCTTTGTTTTTGTACCTCTCTTTCCTCTCTTGTTTCTATTTTGTTTTTTTTTTCACAAAAAAAACTCTCTAAAATAGCAACACACGACTAAAATTCAATATAAAACTATAAGATTCAAACTGAGAACTTTTACTTAACAAGTAAGATAAAAACACATAAACAAGAAAAATCACACCACTAAACTACCACTTTATTCTCAACATATAGCTAAAAATTGATCAATTTTCTTGAATTCAACTCCATATATTTGCGCTGTATTTATGATGAAAATGAAGAATGATGAGATTAAGGTGCTAAATGAAGTCTGTGTTCATTCAAAATTAAATAAAATAACTTAAATAGTCTTCAAAATGAAAGAAGGAACGGTGAGGGTACAAAAGGGCATATACGTCTAGTGTGCCAAAATTTCTACTCTCCTGTGAAGCATCAAAAGTTTTGTTCCCGGGGGCATCTTCTCTTCCTAGGTGTGCTTGCTGTACCCAAAAATAAAATTAAAAAAAAAAAAAGATGGATATAGAGAGAGAAAATCTCTGCAAGACAAAACAAATGAAACAACAGCATAAGTAAAAACTTTTGAAGGAATGTTGATCAAGAATCATCAGTTTAAAAAGGAACCTTCCTACCTTAACAGCAATCGTCGAGTTCCCGGGGTTCCACCAGAATGTATATTGGCCTTCCATTTAACCTGTTTTGTCCCTGAGAATAGACACTTGTTATATTTGTATTTAATGTAACATTAAAGAGGAAGTAGAGAAAGAGAGAGTAACAAGAAATATGTACGGGAGATTCCTGTTCTTCCTTCCATCGGAAACTTGGAGAACTGAAGAACTAAAACAAGCTATAGAAAGCATGACAAGAATACACAGTAAAATCCCAGATTAAATTTGAGCACAACATTACCTTGACCTCAGGCAATCCAATGACACAGCCACATTCAACCACTTCGCCCCCCATACGCTCTGCAACACAAAAACAAGAAGCTGAGAGAGAAACTGGAAGAAAATCACATATAAATCTTTTAACAGGAAAGAGAAAGAGAAAGAGAAAACACAAAAAAAAAAAAAAGAAAATGTACCCAAGAGTTGAATTGCAGCAGAAAGGGTTCCGCCAGTTGCCACCAAATCATCAATTATAACCACCCGTTCCCCTTGCTGTACAGCACCCACATGCATCTCCAAACGATCCTTACCATATTCCAGTTCATAAGCTACAGAGATTACTTCTCCTGCCACAGTTCAACCCATATTTGTCATGTTGTGTAACTAAAGACTTATAAAAAACAAACACAATTCTAATATGGTATAAAATTGCTTGCATGCACTCTTAACTCTTTTTTTTCTTTTAATCTTTCCTTTCCATCATTATTAGTGTGATAGGTGTTTTTTTTTTTTTTTTTTTACTTAATAGGATAGGTCCTCAATGTATAATAAACAAGTACATTTGGTCCATCTCTTTATAAAATCTATTGTTCGGACAGGTTAAATAATAAATTTTAATTAATACAAACAAAGAATTTTATGAAAAGATAAACCAAATGCACATGCATATATGCATATACATTGGGAACCTATTAAGTGAAAAAGAAAAAAAAAATGACCAATTATATCAAAAACATGAATATTATGGACCAAATCTACTAATTTTTTTTTTTTTCTTCTTTACTTTATTTGGTAATCGATTACCGTATATATATACACACACAAACTGTTTTCCAAATAGTAAATAGTAAATTGAACGTTTTTTTTTTTTTTTTCCCTCACAAAAAATCTATCCCAATTATCATCTGGTACCTAGTAAAAAAAAAAAAATTTAAATAACTTAAAATATTACAAATAAATATCAAAAAACCTATTTTATCCCATATGTATATATATATATAAAAAGTTTAATGACAAAACATAACAATTTACCTTCTTAAAAGATGTGAGGGTATGTACGAAAACAAAAGGGATTCAGCAGTAAGTAGTGTACGTACCTGGAAGCTTCCCTGGTTTGCGCAAAGGAACAAATTTTGCACCAATGGCTAGTGCAATTGATGGACCAAACATGAATCCTCTTGCTTCAATTCCTACAAATAAAACAATTATATTTACATATATATATATATATATATATAACGGTATTAATGTTTTCCCGAATCAACAAATCCAACCCAAAAAAAAAACTACGTTAGAAATAAACAAAACTACCAACTGAACCACCCTAATTAATTCTTAATTTCCTATATATATGGGAAAATTTTCTACACGTTCTCGAACTGGATCCTATATTTTTAAATTTTATAATATTACTTATTTTATAGTTATTTACAATTATTTTACTTAACTTTTTTAATTAATTATTTTAAATTTAATAAAATTTAGTCGTTTTGATTATCATAAATACATTTTTAATATAATAACTCTTGTAATTATAAAATTACGTAAACACGTGACTACAACGGTAGAATTTTAAAAAAAATGGGTTGAAATAACCAAATCAGATAATATAATAGTACATAGTCATAAAATCTAAGTATCACAAAAATTTAAAATATATATATATATATAGAATGTAGTTAAAAAATAAAAATAAAATAATTATAATATGAAAACGAAGAATTTTCCATATATATATATATAAATATAATAGTATTAAATTAAGGAAGGAAGGAGGACTATCTTTTCTGCAATGTGGACCACTTTCAGAAATTTCAAGATATCGTAGACCTTAAAAAAGGCAATTAACAATAATGAAAACTCCATGATAAGAGTATTAATTATTACATAATTTGTGTAGAACTATAAACAAATCCTAGTAGCATTACATACTTACTGTTGGTCCTAAAGACAACTGTCTTCCAAATTGGCCCCCAAAAATCTGGGGATAATCTAAACATTATTATTATTATTATTATTATTTTTCCTTTTTGTTAAAAAATAATAATAAAAAAGAGAGTTTTCACCAAAAATATATACACACAAATATGGCAATGGCAGTAATGTTCTTCTCTAACAAGAAGATAGTGATATGCAGTTATCAGTAGGAAATGGGGAAAAGAAAACAGAAGCTCCATAAATGCATGCACAGAAAAAGCCCATAAATCAAGAAAGACATAAATAAATGATTTACAACAACCACACACACACACACACACACACACACACACAAACCCAGAAAGAATCAAAAGAGAGGACTAGGGTTTTTTCCTTTTTTTTCTTTTTTTTCTTTTTTTTTTTGTGTGTGTTTTTGGTGTTTACCAGCAATAACAGAGATGCCCATGCCTTTGTACCTATCCACAAAAATGTCAACAGTATGCTTAAAAACCTTGTGATCCAGCAACAGAGTGGTTATATCTTGAAACATTATCCCTACAAAGCAGGAGAGGAGATGAGTTAGAAACAAAACATGCATTTCAAACACAGAGTTCATGTGTGAGAGAGTAACTACAGAGAAATCAAACAAAAGAAATTATAAGAGAGAAGAAAGCCCCTCCCCATTCCCCCACCACCACCACCAAAATTTTTGAAAAAGAAAAAATAAAATGCAGAGGAGAAAAAAAAAAAAAAAAAAAAAAGAGTACAAAACCCTCTTTTGGGAAGTTAGGAACGACTCTAATGGCTTTAGAAATGGCCTCAAGTCTTGGGTCTCCCTTCAGCCCATTTTCTTCTGCAAACATCCTCCTTTCTCTTTCTCTCTCTCTCACACACACACACACACTAGAGTAGACACTACTACTTTCTTTCCTCTCTCTCTCTATCTCTCTCACTCTGTTGTGTTTGAGTGAGTTAAGTGTGTGTGTTTGCACTTTGGATTGTCTTTCTTTCTCTCTTTCTAAAGATTTTGTTGGTTGGTTGGTTGATTTCTCTCTCTTTAGTGCCTTTATAGCCACTGCACTCTGTACTTTTTCTCTCTTCAATGGCTTTGAGTATGCAATTTACAAGTTCCAACAGTTCCTTCTTCTTTTTTTTTTTTTTTTTCGTTTTTCCTTTCTTTCGCACTCTTCCAAACAGAGACAGCGAGAGAATTAAAGACTAAATATCTTTGTGTATTTTTCATGTGCATGAATGGGGCCCGACATCTCATATATTGTTTGAGATACTAACATTAAAAATTAGCATCGTTAATTTTTATTAAATTAATATTTATAATTTTTGATAAAAAAATCTATTAATCTAAAAAATTAATATGTTAATAATTTTATTTTTAAAAAAATTATAAGTATTAATTTATTAAAAATGAACAACAATAATTTTAATTAATTAAACTAATACATATTTTAATATATTAACTTTATTAATTTTTAAAAGGATATCTCAAATGATCGCGGGTCTTTATAAAGTTTTATATTATATCTATTATATGTAAAAATGAAGGCTTATATTTTTTTATATATTTTATTTATTATTGGATAAAATTTTATGTAATTTAAAAATACATCTCATAATTAAAAATTAAAATATTTTTAATTTTTATTATTTTATAAAAGATATTTAATAAATAGAATCGTAAAATGTTAAGTAAAGAATTTTATATAAAAAGTGTAATAAATGATACTTTCTTCTTCCCCATTTTTCCTTATTACATTGAAGAATTACAACATTTTTTTAATACTTCTCACCTTATAATTATAAAGAAAATTAATGTAATATTTATTGACAATTTTTTTTTTAATATTCTTATTTAATTAATGTTTTACAATTAATACTTATTATTTTTTATTTTTTATTTACTTATTTTTCATATTGTGGAGAAAACAAGATTTTTAAAAAAAAAAAAAAAAAATCGTCAACTTATAAAATCAATGTAACATATAATACCTCTTTTAAAATTAATAATTAATAATTCATTAATTATTCTTTATATTTCTCTCCGATTTTTTTTTACTTGTCATGGACTTTCAAAGAATAGCATTTGGCTTAATTATTCTTTAATTGAGTTTGATATATAATATTAAAATAGCATTTGGATTTTTTTTTTTATAAAAAATAAATAATAAATATTAGTTATGAAATATTAATTAAAGAGATATTAAAAAAAAAAAAACATCAATGATAATGTGACAAAAATAATTTTTTAAAAAAAATATTATTTTCTTTCCTACGTAATAACTAAATTTTAGTACCTCAATTTTAGTATTTTTTTAATTTTTTATTATTATAAATTGTTATTTATTACGTTGAAAAAAAAAATAGATTTTTTTTACTTGTCATAATGGAAAATCAATGCATATTTATTGATATTTTTTTTTTCGTATCCTTATAAATAATATTTTATAACTCATACTTATTAATAATTCTTAGGCAAATTGACAAGTTTAGTCTCCAAACTATCTCAATTTGGTGAAATAGGTCCCCAATCTATTTTTTTGTACAAATAAGTCCCAAATTATGCAAATCGTGTGATTAAGGTCCTTCCGTTTGAATTTTTGGTCAATCTACTGTTCAACCGTTAAAAAAAAAATGCCCAAAGACATTTTGGTCTTTTCACTTCAAAATTTTTTTAAAAAAAAATAATAAAACAAAAAACAAAATGCAAAGGATACGTATATGATAAATCGTATATGAGAAACAGGGGGGTCACCGAGCAGTTGATTTCGGTCTGCCATAGCCGGCGGGTGGTTGCCCTTTGAGTTCAAACATGTTGTCAAGCAACAACACTAGCAATCCATCTCAGCAACCACCCATCTAACCCTACCGTCCATGTTGGCTGAAGACAGTCCTAACGTCTCATTCACGCGCCGTCTCCTGCGTTAAGTTTTCCAACAACAGCAAGCTCTTAGCTTCTTCTTCCTTGGACAAAACCCTTATCGTATGGTCATCCGAAACCCTGGTGAAAGTATCTCAACTCGTCGGTCATTCTAATGGTATTAACAATTTAGCTTGGTCATCTGACTCCACATATATCTGTTCTGCCTCAGATGACCGTACCCTCCGCATCTGGGAAGCACTCTCCGCTGAATGCATCAAAACCCTACGCGGCCACACCAACTTCGTGTTCTGCGTCAATTTTAATCCTCAGTCTAACCTCATCATTTCGGGCTCTTTCGATGAGACTGTTCGGGTTTGGGATGTGAAAACGGGCAAATCGAATCATGTAATTCGAGCCCACTCCTTGCCAGTGACTTCAGTGCACTTTAACATAGACGGCTCCTTGATAGTATCGGCTAGTCATGACGGGTCCTGCAAAATTTCAGCTTCAGGTGCTTGCCTGAAGACGCTCATCGACGATAAGATTCCTAGTGTTTCCTTTGCAAAGTTTTCGCCCAATGGAAAATTTATACTCGTGGCAGAGTTGGATGATACTCTTGTAAGTATTAGTAGATGATCAAGGTTCTGCAACCAGCTTCAATTTTTCTTGATGAATTCTATTGGTGTTATTGTTGAATTTTTCTTAATTTATTTAAATTTGTTGTCTATTTGATATTGTGACACTTCCTTAAATGTAGAGGTTGAAATTATTTCAAAGATTCGACTTTTTCTTCAAGTTTCTCTTCATCATCAATGCAGCAAGGCAGCTGAAGTTCCTAAGCTTTCCCTCCTTTCCCTCCTCTCACTTCGTTCTCACCCCCCGGTGTTCCTCACATACGATCTATCATATATGTGTCCTTTGCATTTTGTTTTTTTTTTTTTAAATTCTTGAAGTGAAAAGACTAAAATGCCCTTGGGCATTTTTTTTTAACGGGTGAACAGTAGATTGACAGAAAATTCAAACGGAAGGACCTTAATCACACGATTTGCATAGTTTGAGGACCTATTTGTACAAAAAAAATATAGACTAGGGACCTATTTTACCAAATCGCTATAATTTGGGGACTAAACTTGCTAATTTGCCTAATTCTTATTAAAAATAATAATGTCAAAAAATATTTTAACTTTTTAAACTAAATAATACATCAATTTTTGTATCTTTTTAAATAATATCTTTTTTTATTTGTGATAAATAAAAAAAAATATAGAAAAAAATATTTTTGAAAGAATTTGTTAATCAATGTAAATTATCATAAATAAAGAGTAATGAGTAAAAAGTGTAATAAATGAAACATAAATTTTTATAAAATGACAATTAAAATTTTTTTTGAAACCATTTCCCTTTTTTATTATATATATATATATATATATATATTTTTTTTTTTTTTTGTAAAATAATAATAATAATACGGAATGAAAAATGGCGTTTCCCCGTTGCCCTAACCAATTGCACCAAAACAATCAGTGATTGGGGAAAGTGCATCATGAACGCATCCTGTCCTCACTCCACTTCTAGCGCGTGTATCGCGCCACTTCAGCATTCTTTTTCCTTTTCTTTTTGTAACCTAATAACCTTATTCACTAATTCGGAAAGTATCTATAGTATAAACTCCAATACTGTAGCACATGATTGAAATTTGGTTTAAAGTCATCCCTAATGAGATTCAAACCTAGGTCCTTCACTGGACAAATCAGGTAAAGGCACCTAAGTAAAGGAAGCCACACCACTAAGTTACTACATTATTCTTGTTCTTTTCTTTTTTATAATCAATAAACAAATTTAATGAAGATTTACAATCAAATTATAATATTTATGTATTGTATAAAAATTATTTTTTATAGATATGAAATTTTGAGATTTTTTTTTGCTTTTATTGTCTCTCGAATTCATAACTTCTTAGATCATAAATGAGGTTGCTATCAGTTAAGTTACACGTTATTGATATATATTAATATATTATTATTTATATTTATTTTTTTATATAATTTTTTAAAATATAATTCAAAATTTACTTTAATTTGAAGTTAAATAAATTAAATACAAATAATTTTTTAACTATAAGAATAAATAATTGAATGAATTAAAACAAGATTTTAGGTTAAAACAATTATTTGAATCCATTTAAATTTGTTTGAAAATTAATTCGACCAGACTAAAATATCATTATAACGTTAATCAAAATAAATGAAAAATCAATTGATATTATGTCGGTATAATGTTAAAGAAAAAAAAAAAAAAAATCAAATCTCATTAATTTTACAATTAACCTCAAAGATCGATGAATATAGTTATTTTTAGTTAAACCTATTTGTTTTGTTGCTACGTTAGTTGTCACGTGTATTTTTGTAATAAAAAATAGTTTCGAAGGTGACGCCTAATAAGGAAAGTTCAAATTAATGAAAACAAAACATAACTTTATTTAATTTAAATTATATAAGATTGTAATGTTACATAATTTTAAATTGTGGTATTCAAATATTTGCTTTTTATAAAATAATAAATATTTAATAAATAAATAAATAAAAGAAAGCATTATAGGTAAAATTGACAAAAAGTGATTGTTCTGATAGTAGTAACTTCACATATGACAATAAAAAATCATGAATTCAAGTTATATTGAAAACAAAAATCCTTGTAATTAATATATATATATATATATACATACATCACTACAAAAAAAAAGGGTTTTTTTACGACGAGATTATATACGACGGCCTTTGAACCTTTGTTTATAATGGACTTTATATGACGGTTAGAATGGACCGTCGTATATAGTAAGAGTATATACGATGGCCTTTGAACCCTTGTTTATGATAAACTTTATACAACGATTAAAATGAATTGTCGTATATAATAGGAGTATATACGACAGTTAAAATGAACCGTTGTATATAATTAGACTTTATACGATGATCGTTCAACACTTGTTTATAAATTACTTTATACGTCGGTTTTAATAGATAGTCGTATATACTCTTAATAAAAAATAATTTTTTTTTTGTAACTTATTTTAATATATTCATATTTTATTAATATAAATATATAATTTTATATATTTAAAATTATAACATATAAAATTATTAAATTTTAAAGTTAATATTTTTAATAAATTTTTTAATATAATATACATAGATACATTTTTTATAAAAATAAATTAGATGATAAATATATATAATTTTCTAAATATTAAATATATATTTTTTAAAATAATTTTTTATTTTTAGTAGGGAAATTCCATTTCTATCCCGTCAAATTTTAATTACTCAAATCTCTTGAACCAAAATAATCCAAATTCAAAATGGTATGAATTCTTTAACTTGTAATTTATCACCTAAGCAATTTCAAAAGATTATTATTATAAATTTAAATAGAATAAAAATATTTTAAAACCAAAAAAAAAAATCTCAAATTTTCCGTTTTAAGTAAAAACAATTAATTTTATTAGTTATTATTATTGTTTTATGAGCCTGAAATTGAGGTATGAGCCTAAAATGGTTATAGAATTTTTGAGTTGATGGAATTTATCGACACGTGCATAAGAATATCATTTGTGTTCTTATTGACGGCATTGTAATCGGTCGCTGCCTTTTCATTCTGTCCATTTTTTCATGCTTCCATCAACGGATTTCGCAGGCTTTGGTGGAGGGAATTATCTTCTCCAATCTACACAGAGGAGGCCGAGAAAGTAAACTGGATATATAAAGGTTAGTTTTGAATTCTTCCATCAATGAATTATTTTTCTTCTGTGATATATATATATATATATCCCTAGATCTGTGTTTTAGCAATTTTTGCCCATGTAATTTTTGATATATATATATATATATATATATATATATATTATCCTTATCCTTTTCTCTTGGTTGTGTTAGATTTTACGCCCTTTAACCGTTGAATTTACTCCAATGTTACGTTTTGTTTGTTGAAATTTCATTTGGAAGTGGTTAGAGTTTGTGTCATACTTCTAGGTCTATTTCTTATAATTAGATATGTTATCTTTGATGCTTAAAAAGAAATATTGGGATTGATTTATTAAGCATCCTTCGAGTGCAATTGCCAGTTGGTGAAGTTCTAATATGGTAGAAAGAATACGACAGTTAAAATCTTCACATTTTTTTTCCCGCTTATATGAGGATAACCATATCATCCTCTTCTATTTCAATATTCATTGTGTGTCGAGACATCTTCACTATCTAACATCTCCATGATTTGGATTTCATTTGCTAGATTACTTGGTGTTAATGCTGATTCTTTTTTTGATAAAGCTTC
>JAXGGT010000131.1:8978224-9013743 GCA_035583425.1 Marsdenia floribunda | reverse complement strand
TAGCACGAAAAGTGGTCCTAGCAGAAAACAATAACCTCGAGGAAAGAAAGGGTCCAAGAACACTGAAGAAAGAGCAGAGCTCGTCACAAGATAAAGGTAAGGCTCCAATGAGTCATGATGATAGAAATCGAGGGAAGAATCGGACTCGAAAAACTGAAACTTTTACCCCGTTGAATGTCCTGAAGGAGGACCTTGTGTCCATTCTGAGGGAAAAATATGGGGTGCCCGATCCTGAGCCCATGCACCCTCAATCGCAGAATTTAAGAGATAAAAATAAATATTGTATGTTTCATCGCGACCATGGACATCTAACAGAACACTGCATTCATCTTAAGTGAACTATCGAAAGATTGATCCAAGAAGGGAGGCTGAATGAATATAAAGCACAAGGGGCCTCCAAGGACTCCAACAAACGAAAAGAAAGAGTAATCGAAGTAATCACCGCCGAAGTCCCTTCTTTGACTCAATTAAAGCAGCAGATCAACCTCTCAAAGCCTCCTTCATCGTTTCAGAATACCTGAACGACAAAGAGATTATCACCTTCACTAGGTCGGAGTTGGCACCCACTTCTAAATTGAAGAGTAATCCCATCGTGATAGAAGCGACTCTACAATTCCCTAGTATCAACATATGCCCAGTGAAGAGACTACTAGTCGATACTGGAGCCTCCAAGAACGTCCTATTTTATAAGTGCTTCGAAGAAATGGGGCTGAGGAGTAGTCAACTCATTCCGAGTTCCACATGATTAGAAGGGTTTACGACGCATAAAATTGAGGTGAAAGGAACCATAGAACTTGAAGTCGCACTCGGGACCTCTCCGAATGTGCGAAGTGAGCTGATAATGTTTCATGTGGTCGATGTCGACTCATCCTATAACACCATCTTGGGTACTCCGTTACAAACGAAGTTTGACATGGTCATTTCTCTTCCACACCAAAGAGTGAAATTTCCTACTCCGATAGGCATTGGCAAAGTGCGGAGCAACCCCAAAAGTCTCCTCACGTACCTCGTCAAAGCTAAAAAGAAGCGGTCTCTCCTGGGGGTGCAGCCTATGGATGTTAATCATATCTCGACTATTGAATTAGAGTACGACGAGATCGTGATTAATCCACAATACCCTGAACAGAATATCAAAATCGGAAAAGAGATGCCCAAAGAAGAGGCCGCCGCGATGAAGGATTTTCTAGAAGCACATTGTGATAACTTCGCATGAACTACGGAGGACATGAACGGGCTGGACAAGGAAGTCGCACTACACAAACTAAACATCGATCCTCGAACCACCCCGATTCAACAGAAGCAAAGGCGATTTAGGTTGGATAAGGGGTCCGACATGAAGGAAGAAGTCGACAAACTACTCAAGGCGAAATTCATCAAAGAGGTCCAATATCCAACCTGCTTGGCTAATGTTGTAATGGTAAAGAAGGCCAACGGAAAGTGGTGAATGTGTGTCGACTTCACAGACTTGAATAGAGCCTGCCGAAAAGACTGTTATCTGCTACCTCTCATAGATCAGTTGGTGGATGCGACGTTGGGTATGGCATGCTCAGTTTTTTTAGATGCATTTTCTGGGTACCACCAGATCAAGCTAAACGAACCTGATCAAATCCATACCTCGTTTCGAGCTATCGGAGGAATCTACTGTTATAATGTGATGCCATTCGGCTTGAAAAATGCCGGAGTACATACCAAAGGATGATTAATCAAGTCTTGAAAGCACAACTTGGAAGAAATGTGGAAGCTTACGTGGATGACATAGTCATAAAGACTATCAAAGAGGATTCTCACTTGCAAGATCTTCAGGAGACCTTCGCCACACTTTCCTCCTATGGGCTAAAGTTGAACCCCGTGAAGTGTACTTTTGGTGTTCAATCAGGGAAGTTTTTAGGTTTCATGATGACAGAGAGGGGTATTGAGGCTAATCCAGAGAAGATCACCGCTCTAATGAATTTGAGAGAACCAAGGTGCATAAAGGACGTCCAGCGAATCAATGGGTGTATTGCCGCTTTGGGAAGATTCATTTCAAAGTCCGCTGAATAGTGCCTTCCTTTCTTCAAAGTCTTGAAGACCATTGCCCGAAATTTTGTCTAGACTGAGGAATGCAAGGAAGCTTGGGAAAAATTGAGAGCATAGCTCATGAACTCGCCTCTACTTAGTTCGCTAGAATTAGGGGAAGTATGGTGTTTGTACTTAGCGGCTTCAGACTTAGTTGTAGCATCTGTACTCATTCAGGAAGTTAACAAAAAGCAACCATCGATCTACTATGTAAGCAAAGTTCTAAATGGCCCGGAATCCCGGTATCCTAATATAGAAAAGTTAGCCTATGCCTTGGTTGTCGCAGCTCGAAAACTACGGGCTTACTTTGAATCACATGCAATTACTGTATACACGAATGCACTACTTCGGCAAATATATCATAAGCTAGACCAGTCGGGTCGAATGCTAAAATGGTCAATCGAGCTTTAGGGATATGATATTACATTCACACCTTAAACGGCCATTAAAGCCCAAGCATTGACAGATTTTTTGGCAGAAACATCATTCACTGCTGAAGTTTCACAAGCCGCCATAATACCATACACCTCACCAGAGGCGATGGCGACTCCATCTGTTGAACAACTTTGGTCGCTCATGGTAGATGGAGCAGTGAATCAAAATGGAGCCGGAGTGGGATTAGTTATGATGTCTTCAATAATCCGCAAGAGATGAGCGGAGCGTGAGATTAAATTTCATTGTATCAAACAATCAGGCAGAGTATGAAGCCCTTCTCAATGGGATGAAATGGGCTTTGCAAGCCGGAATTTCACACTTAAAGGTCTTTAGCGACTCGCAGGTGGTTGTTCATCAGATTCAGGGTGATTATACGGTCCATTCAGAGAATTTGAAGGAGTATGCGAAGCTGGCACAAACACTAAAGGCAAAATTCGAACACTTCGTCATTGAGAAGGTTCGACGAAGTCAAAATGAGCAAACCGACTTGCTCTCAAAGATCACTTCTAGGGAAACTGAGAATACCCTCGGCATCCATGTCGAGGTATCTTACACCCCGTCTATCTCGCCAGGTAGCCACATGTACACCCTTGACGAGGCATCAAGGTCCTGGTTAGACAACATCAAGGACTGTATCGAGCAAGGAATCCTCCCAACACAACTGGACCAAGAAAAGCAGATACGGAGGCAAGCAGCTCGATATCTTGTTCATGAAGGACTCCTCTATTGTCGATCCTTCACAAAACCTTTGTTACGTTGTATCCCGCCTTTCATGACCAAAGCCGTCCTGGAAGAACTTCATGAAAGTGTATGTGGCGGCCATCTAGGGGCCCGAGCCCTAGCTGAGCAAGTAATACACCAAGGATACTATTGGCTGACCCTCCAACGGGACACCGACTATTTTGTGAAAAGGTGCAAAAGTTGTTAAAAATTCGGCGATATCCCGCGATTGCCTTTAGTTGAGTAAACTCCAGTTATACCGACTTGGTCGTTCGACATGTGGGGCATGGATTTGATGGAAAAATTTCCAAAAGCCCAAAACGGCTTCGAATACTTGGTGGTGACCGTTGATTACTTTTCGAAATGGACTGTAGCCAAGCCTCTGGTACATCCTACAGAAGAAAATGTTCTCAACTTCTTCGATGCCTTTGTCCTATGTCGATTTGGAATACTCACGCAGTAGTTACAGACCATGGGACACAATTTTACAGAAAATTCACAGCGGAGTGTGAGCGGTTGAATATAAAACATTGAAAGTCGTCTATGGCCCATCCTCAAGGAAATGGTCAAGCCGAGGCGTCGAACAAATTGGTTCTCAAGGCTTTGAAGAAGAATCTCGAGGGTAAATCTAACAAATGGGTTGACGAGCTGAATCCAGTGTTATAGGCAGTACGCACCTCGACTAGGGGCCCTACTGGAGAAACTCCCTACTCCTTAGTCTACGGCTCAGAGGCAATTGCACCAGCCGAGCTCGTCCTGCCCACATACAGAGTGTCAAATTATGACATCGAGAAAAATTACAGCACGAGGACTGTCGACCTAGACTTACTAGAGGAAAAAAGGAAATTAGCCAGACATCGAATGGAGGCCTACAAACAGCAAATGAAGTCAAGTTACGACAAGAATGTCCGCCGACGACCTCTACAAATCGGAGATTGGGTCTTACAAAAGGTCCAAGTGACAGGCCGACAAATGAAAGCTACTAAGCTCACTCCAAATTGGCAAGGACCCTACATGATCACCAGCAAGGCACGACCAGGGACATTCCGGTTGAAAAAAGAGGATGGAACGATGTTGCCCAATCCATGGCATTCTGACCACCTAAAAAAATATTATGTATAGATGAACAAATTTGTTCACGTACATACATTGATGTACTTCGAGTGAATAAGAACCTCAATTGCAATTATTTCGTTAATAAGATGGTCAAAATAAGACACTTGTAAACCCGATTTTAATCACTTGTTACACTTATCGGAGTTTGTTACTTTGTACATTAAGTGTGATTTGCATTCTTGTGTTATTTAAGGTCAAATCGATTTATCAATAACGATGAGCATAACCATATTTATATGTGGTGCTTACGAAATAAAAGACAAAGAGAAAACAGACGAAATAATTGTAAATATAAACGAACTCGCATAAAGCTATTTTAGTTTATTACTACAAAGTCCTACTCTATACACCGACATTACAATTAAAAAAAAAAAAAAAAACTATGCAGACAGTGCAGGCGGAAGCAGCTCAGATGGTGAAGGCACAATAGTGGCGACCTCTGAAGCAGAAGTCGAGATCCCTCCCTCAACAGTCAGGTCCTTAGCAGTGACTTGAACCTTGACCTGTGGAATGTCAAACACCCCAATATCGGCAGGCTGACCAGTCGTGACCTCAAGAATGACCTCGGCTATTTCGGTAGGCAGAGTAACATCGAGTAGGTTGAAGAAGTTGGGGACTGACGAAGTCAGGGGAGTCCAGGGTTCAACATTCTCCTCCGCATCCATCTCCTGCATCTCCTTTACCTCGACCTTAGAGAAAGGAACATAGTCCGCACCAGCTCTAGCTTCTTGACTGGAAATGAATAGCTCGTAAGCATAAACCAACGGAGCCTTGTCCTTGAAGTAATAGTGCAGTTGTCGAACCATGTAGGCTTTCCTATGTTATAAAAAGCCATAGGATGCAGAAGCGATGGCATCCTTGTACGCCTTAGAACCCTGAAACTCCATCACAATCTTATCAGTATAGTTGTTGGACACATAGTAGTCCACTGACTTAGCCAACTCGTCAGCCCTCTCCTTGGCTGCCCATTCTAAAGCCTTCAGTTGCTTGTTAACATCTTCATGGGCAGCCACCCTGGTCTTCAAGGTTTCGACCTCAGCACATTTTGTCGTCAACTCAAACTTTTATTTTTCAAATTCAGCAGCTACCTTATTTCTCGAGTTGACGACGAGCTCTACCTCTCTGCTCGCCTTCTCCAATTCTGCCCCGACAAAGCGGCTTCAAGCTTGACAATTCGTGCCAGAGCCTGATTATGTTTCTCCTCTATGCCTACAGCATATCTCTTGGATGCCTCGAAGGAGCTGACTTCTAGGCAGATTTAGGAATAGTGCGACATTGCCTACGAAAAAAAAAAAAAAAAACAAAAAGGGGGAGGTCAATACCAAAAAGACGAACGAAATAAGAAGAAACAAGAGAGATATATGGAATGAAAGTTTTAACCCGAGCCATGTATGCCGCACCCAGATTAGCGTACTCCTCTATGGCCATGCCCTTGATTTGCTTATAGTAGTCAGGGTCCATGCTTCGCCTGAGGGGAATAAACCCCCAATAATGGAGCAGCCCTAGAATTGCTAACGCATAGCCCCTCAATAGAGGGAGTAGACCGCAGTACTTCGTGGGCCAAGTTGCGGTACTCCGCCAGGGTCCTTGGGTATTGAAACCCACTTCGATGCCAAGGTACCCTATCGGAGTCCTGTACTCCGCCCTCAGCAGGAACACCACCTCGGGAGTCGTCAGAGCAGGATCCCACGGAGTATCTAGACCTTGTCTCCTCTTGAGAGGGTTAGCGACGAGGGAGGTCAAGGATCTCCACAACGTCGCCACTCCGTTGACGTTTGGAACTTCCCCTTTCCTCAGGTCGCTCGTTTCTCTACTTAGACGGCTGAGGAGGTAGAGGTGGAATTGCAGGGGCCGGCACTACAGGAGCTTGTTTTGTAGCAGCTTGACTCGCGGAGGTCGGTTGTTCCCTGACCTTTCCCTTGCTTTTCCCCTTTTCCTTCTCTTTGGTTGAGGGGTCAGCAGTTTTGGATATCGGGGTAGGCGGAGTGAAAGTAGCTTTGGCCACTGCTTCAACTCGTGCAGGCTTATCTTTCTCAGCCATAGCAGCCAATCTTCTTAAGGCACTCATATCTACAAAAGAGAAACCAGTGTTAGCAATTAACACAAGTATCACACTTCGACGAAAAGAACATGTCACCTAACAAATGTATACTTTCATCGACGACGGGCTCACAGCTCGCCAAAGCCTTATCGGAACATTGAGGACACGCCTTAGAGAAGACTCTCTCTGGATGAAGAGTCCAAGTGTTATACTCCGTTTCCCCTCCCACCAAACCGAGTTCTTTTCTTCTTTCTTCGAAGGAGCCAATACTAGCTTCCGATAAACTCGTCTCAGTTAAGAGATCGTTAACGGAGTAGAAGCTCATCTGGGCGTGGGGATCCGAACCTAGGTTCTCTTTAATAAGTTCTAAGAACTTAAGATCGCTATCCGACCATTGAGGTTCGGAGCCTAGGGCATCCCATTTGCGTATTCGGCCTACCAAAGGAGGGAAAGGAAAACCATGTCTCGCCTCCACCATGACCCACTTGTTAGTCCAAACGATCTTATTGGGGAGGCCGCTAAAGAGCGAGACAACATTGTTCCGAGGTCGCATAGATAGAACGTTCTCGACCACGCAGAGTGAAGAGAAAAGTGCCTAATCAGATTCTCTGACACTTCTACATTTATTCATCTGCACAAAACTATCAAGCACATGATAAGACGGACTGTGTTCGGATGGAGGTGTGCAGGCTGGGCTCAGACAAAGATCAAGAAATCGATAAAGCTAGGATCCAAAGGCAATCTGAGCCCAGCTTCAAAGTGGGCAACAAGAATTGGGATGGCCACAGTCGACATTGTAGTAACCTCCCTCCTGATGAACAACCTATACTCTGACTGATCGATGCCGTACCTCAAACGAAGTGCACTTAAGTCGACCTTGGTCATTTTGTTCCTTGACAAACAAAAGACAGAGTCCGCCATCGATTTTGACTTGCAACCCCTTTTGGGACAAGGTGCAGAAGCACTAAACTCCATCACTGTTCTTTCAGAGTCCTGAGCTGCCTGTTCTACAGTTAAAGGCAACATCTCCTCTTCACGTCTGGGCGACCTCTCACCCTCACTTTACGCAGGCGATGAGCCCCCTTTTTCAGATCCAGGAGTCAATATATCCTCGACCTCGACCCTAGTGGACTCTACTTCGACATCAGACATCGCTTAAGCGTGGTGCTCATTGACGGATTGGTTAGAGGCCATGTTGGAATCTGAAATGTCAATAATGGAAAGGTTATTGGTGGAAGTATTAATAGTAGCAAAGTACTCATTCATGAATACCCTATTGACATCAGGAAGGATTTCTGAATACCAAAAGTCCTGAAAGAAGTGATGTATCCACTCCTCCTCAAAGCAATTTATCATTTGTGACCCTAGAGGTCGGGATAGGGCATCCCCCGTGCTTGACCCTGCATGCTCGCTCCCAATGAACTCAACACCCCATCTCTCTCCATACCGTCTGATTCTAGATTGCATAGTTCGACACAATCTCCAGCAGTCTGCATGGAGCTCATACAGGAAAAGGCCAGGAATACTCAGAGCTCGCACAATCTTCCTAGCCGCATGTCTCACACCCATTTTCCTATCTTTTTGGAGCACCCTTCTAGTTGGTCAAGACTTAACCTAGTTGGCCAACCCTAACGGTTCAAGAACTAGCAATCAAGAGGAGCAACTCTCTCAAAAACGCAGACAATGGCAAAGCAAAAACAGCAGAAAAATAAAACTCAGGAAAAACCATAAAACCAAACCAAATGCTTACCGTAGTGATTTGCAGGTGACCGGGAATCTTTTGATCGAAAAAACTGGAAGGTTGAACAGACAGAATGCCAGAAAAGTGAGGTTGCAAGGAAGAGCAGTAGAGAGAATTCCAGTCAGTTAGAGAGAAGATGAAGAAGAAAAGGAAAATAAAAAAAATAAGGGAAGAAGGAGACACGCGAAGAGAGAGAAACTTGAATGTGGCATATTGAATACTCCACATGCCTAAGGAAGAGAGAGGAAACTCACTATGAGTTTCCCTAATATCGAAGAGAGAAAACTGACGGCTGCATTCAATGGTACAGCTGTCAGTTTGAAAATACGCAATAGCTGGCAAGGATCCTTCACAAGAGATGCAGTTTTCCCAAAGTAAAATGATTTCCACATCAGCCGAAGAGAGTCTTCCTCGACTAATGTGAGGGGCCACTGAACGAACAATCTGATTAAGTGTTGCACTCCAACTCGGTCCAGATACTCATGCCCAATTATTTGATACTGATGTAGCGCATAAACCGCAGTAATGAAGCGAAATCCACATCCCGACACACCTGATCAGGCTGTGCAAGTCGACAAACCATAGACGTGCAAATCAACTCAGGCAACTCCCAGACCAACTCCGCTTGTAGTATCAAAGTGGATGAAAATGTATTGGACACGATTGGTGTGATATGACATGTCTGATACGCCTCTGACACACGCCGACTGAGTCTGACACATGCATGCAAGTGGACAAGAATTTTTTATTTTGGAATACAATTTGAAATCCATTAATGGGACACTTGGCATCATATCATGAAATCAAGGAATTGTTAGTAAGATACGTGTCCAAAGGACACGAATCTCGAGACATAACCAACGTTAGCTATAAAAGAAGGATCTTCTCTCAGTGAAAAAGGTTGGCTCTTATCAGATAATATACTCTTCTTCTCTCTTTATTTTATGCATGCCTTATATATTTTCTCCTCCATACAAGTTAACTAACTTTATCATCGGAGGTTGATACAGGGAGAAAGTCCCTCATCATTTCCTTGCACAGAAAGGCATTTGCTCCGGAAGATCTGAAGGAGTTTACGCTGGTATATCATCTTGTTATCTTTATTTTCTGGTATAAAAGTGGTTTAAACCACATCAGGTATGATCGTGCTATGTTTCAATTTCAAGACGTGACAAACTCGAATCAAATTCAAATTAATAAAAAAATTGACTTTAGATATCGGATAGTCTAACAAAACAATTTATATATATATATAGCTGCAGGAATTAAGGAGTGTTTGGTAAATACATATAAAGTTTTTTTCTTTTTCTTTTCTTTTTTTTTTAAGTTCCACTTTTCTTCAATACCTGGTTCAAAAAAAAAAAAAAAAAAAATTATATTTTGGATTTCCAGTACCCCTTTCAGCCTGCAAAACCGTGCCCTTCATTTTGGTAACTATAATGCAAACATCCTAAGATAATGATCAGCACGCACACACATATATGTATGTATATATGAAATATATATAATGGGACATTGAAGAAAGTAAGAGATTTCAAATATACCAATGGCTTTGTTGAGGATTCAGGTATTCTATTGGAGAAGATAAATTAATAGTAATGATAATGAAGATTCAAGAGGAAGATGATGAAAATGTTGGTTCTTCTACAGTTTCAGTTAGACACCATGACTAAGGGAAAAAAAAATAGAAAGACTATCACATAACTTTTAACATAATTACGCGATACAAAGGTATTAAACTTTTTTATTAGTGATAAGATAGATTTTGTTCATTTTTTTTAAGTTATTTACAATTTTATATCTTACTATCCATAAGAAATTGACTGATATACGAAGATACAAATAAAGATTCCGTTTAAAAAGTTTTTTAGCAATTAAATATAACAATTTATCAACAAATAAAATAGAGCATCGCAAGATATATAGGGTAATTAATTACCCTTAGAACATCAATTTTTTGGATACAAATGAAACTACTGCTAATATCAGTCGGATGAGGCAAAAGAGTAGCAGATGGAAATCTGATTGGCACTTCCCAATTTCCATAAGCATTGCCCAAAAAGAAGTATGAAATACCGAACCAGTAGAACAAGAATGCAGTATGAAATGAAGAGAATTGTGTGCAATTTATAACTATATGATGGTAGTTGACAAAAAAAAAAGGGGGGCATCATTTTAACAAAAAAAAGAAAAGAAAAGGGGGCTTCATTTTAAATGGTTACTACCACAACCAACCACTGTTAAATCCAGTTAAAATGCTACTTAGAGAGGGATTATTTAAAACACCCCCTCCCCTCACGTGTGAATCCATTACAAATTTTCATAAGAAGGTCCAATATGTGCACAATAATTAACAAATCGGGGCAATAACATAGATTCGAACTTGGGATCTCCAACTCTAATACCATGTCAAATAGAATTAAATTGTCACATGTAGCCACTTAAAGTGTTGGTTAGTCAAGGTTAAATTTATCCACTTAACCATCCACAAGCACAAGAGCTGTCTATTTTTACCAAAAAGTGGATAGGAATGTAAACAGAATAGATGATCAATGTAAAAGCACTTGAAACTTAATAGTTAAAGATTAATGATGAACTTACAGAGAATGTTTCCAAGGTTTAGGAGACACGAAATTGCAAATAGATCCCAAGAGTGCCAAATGTTCTGCAGAGTGCCTTTCCTTTTCTACTTATGCTTTAAGTTTGTTGATTATCCAAAGGTAAAATTGTTGTTGAAATCCCTGCTTTTAAAGACCTTACAGAAGGTAGAACAGCAGAAAACCAAGCCTTCTTGCACCAAAGTTATGTCAGTAGTTTGATTTCTCAGCTAAACAGCACTTCAAAATTCAAACCCCAAGAAACTGAAATGGGTAAAAATGGACCATTGAAAGATCAATGTATGAAATCACCAAAACTACATGACTAAAACAACAGATTGAGCAATACATTTTCCCTGCTTAAGACCTGGCAGAAGGTAGAATGCCAAGTCTGTGAAGTGACAAAAATCAAAACAGTAGAAACAGCACTTCAAAGTTCAAACCCCAAGAGACTGAAATTGTGTAAATGGCCATTGAAAGATCAAAGTATGAAATCGCCAAAACTAACTGACTTAAACAACAGATTGAGCAATACATTTTCCCTGAGTATCTTTAGTTTCAATCCATGGATAACTCAGAAACAGTGATCAGCCATAATGCCAAAAAGTACCAAATTACTTGGCACTCAAAAGTAAAAGTACATGTCTTATTGATCCAGTCAGAACCTAGCTCAGCTCTTGTGAGGAAACTCTCATACCAAACTCCCCAGAGTTAACAGTTGTGAACATCACTGCTAACTTCTTATAACTAACTTATCTCAAATTTTCATTCAAGCAAAAAATCTCACTTTCTCAATCTTGTTGAGGATACCTTATGAGCATAAACATGGCCTTATTTCTCATTCACTGTAATAGCTGCCTAAACATCAGTAGGGCTTTTTTTATCCACACATTTTAACAAACATTTATCTTCAAAGTTGCTATGTCTTAACACTAAGAAAATTTGTTATTCATAAATTCTAAGAAATAAAGAACAGAAAGACTTCTGATAATCAGACAACTACAGAATCAAAGCAAGTGTGAAACTACTTCACAATCACAGGTGTACTTCAAGAGCATCAAGATGTTATTCTGTACATCAGAAAGAAGAATACAGAAGACAACAAATGGTCAGAAAACATACAGATCATCTGTTCTTATTATTCAAAATTCTAAGGTAAGGCATACATGATTCTTTGGCAGGTTCAGGCCGAAACTCATGTGCTTGTAGTACAGAGAACACAGAAGCAAACCAATGCTGAATAATAAACACTTAAAATTATCTGCTTGTGTTGTTGAATTGGTAGTAAAAGACAGATGAGGGGGTGAGGAAGAAACTCATAATTTTGAGTACTTCTTGAGATTAACCCCAGCATCTTTTAAACTTTCTGGAACAGGCAAGTTACATAAAAGGGTAACTCTAGATGTAGCAATCAAAACCCTTTTCTCAGAACCAGAGGAAGCACCAGCACCAGCTGCAAGTCTAACCTTCCAGAGCTTCACGTCCCACACCTGAACTGTCTTGCCAAGGCTCAAAGGAGTAGCTTCTGCAAGAACAAGGTCACCAAGCTCGGCACTCTTGATATGATTAATAGTCAGGTTAATACCAGCAACCCTTTTGAACCCAGATGCCATATGGGCTCCCATGCTTGATAAAGACTCAGATATCAAAGCTGAAACTCCACCATGCAAAACCTTGAATGGCTGACAACATTTTAAGGTCACCGGAAGACGACCTGTAATTTTATGAGGGGAAATTTCATCAAACTCGAAACCCATTGCCGAAAGTGGAAGATCCAATTCCTGTGTCTTTGATGATGATGATGACGATGAAGATGCCATTTCTTGAGTACTCTTCTTTAATTTTCTTTTGTCTAATATGGTTAAATTCAATACCAACGACTGCAAATTGGCATAAAAGGATAAGAATTTTAGGTGCAGAAACAGCTATGGGGATTGACAATCAATTATTTCAATGGATAGAAAATTGAGGGTGTGAACTAAACTAATATGACAATCATGTAGCATTGTGCCTTCTGGTGGGGTGGTAGGTACCCATAATCAAAACATGGAAATGTTAGGTAAGCATTGACAGTTTATCCCTTTGTGCACCCTTCCTCCGTACTCGGTGGAATTACTCACCCAACATTGACCGAGTTTTTTTTTTTTTTTTTCAAAATTAGTTGAAACTAATTTTTGAGAAACACAAGTCAAGTTTAATTTAGTTGGTAGCAATCTCATTTATACGTTAAGAGATCATGAGTTCGAGATATGATAAAGATAAAAATGCCTCAAATTTAAAAAAAAAAAAAAAAAAAAAATCTTTTTTTTTAATAAAATAAAATCAATACCGTGCAATATTACTTCTTTTTCATTTTTGTTTTTTAATGTTTTCTGTCTGCTTCCTCTAATTGAAAAAAAAACACTCTGCCTGCCGTTTCTTTTCCTTTCCTTTATTATATTTAGATAAGAATCTTTTCTTCTACTTTTTTTTCATTTATCATAAATAATAAATTATACGTTACAAAAATTAATACACCTTTTCAACATATATAAAAATATTAAAGTTAAAAATCTTTTGAAAAAAAATAATAATAATAAGTCGTTATAAGGATAAATGTGGTGTGGGGATCATTAACGGACATCACTTTTATTAGTTTTATATGGATAAAGTATCTCAATAATTCTCAAAGTATTTAAATATTCAACTTTTGCAATTAAATTTTGCATAATTTTTTTTCTTTAAAGTATAAAAATGATTAACTTTTGTTCTTCCGTAATTTTTCATCACGTAGTGCATTTGAGAATTAAATTTGGTTTTTTTAAGGGGCATTATTATTGTAAAAATACTCCTTTTTTTAGCAGCCAAAACTCTCTCTTTTCTAAGAGCTTATGTTATGTGTTGAAACCAATGTTTTCAATGTCGATACCCCTATGTACCGGCGGAGTCCCTCAACTCTTTCAAGAACAATGGATAAGAATGAAAGTAAATGTCAGCTAAGTCTCGAACTACCGTGCAGCTTCATTTGATAGTACCCTAAGTATGCCTAAACATAGCTAATGTCCAATTGAACGCAGAACGCTTCCTGCCATGGTTGAAGCTATCTTCTTCACTCGCCCATCGTATATCACCGTATATGAGTATATGCATGTATAATGTTTTTTTTTTTTTTTTTTTTTGTATGATGTACAGTAAAATGACGAAAATACCCTTGGGCAAATTTTTTTTTTTTTTAACTGTAACGGTGACTTCACAGAAAATCTAACCCTAAGGACCAATGTCACACAATTACGTATAGTTCGAGGACCAATGTCACAAAAAAATTAGTTTGGGGACCAATATCACCAAATGGCCATAGTTTGGAGACTATTTATGCCAATTTGCCTTGTAGTAAATAATGACCTTTTAGGTTATTAGGGTTTTTCTCTTCTCTTTCCTCTTGCTGCCAGAGCAACTTTCTATTTCAATTGTACAAATACATATTCATAACAATGTGCACTAATTCCTCAAATTTCGTAAGAAAATCAAGAAAATTAGAGTGACCTTTGCGTATTTTTTAATAGAAGCAATTGGCATACACAAATTAAAAATTAAGAATTAGAAATAAAACCCTAAAAACTTTTAATGATACCATACCATTACAATTATGTACTTCAACTATGAAAGAGTTCTTAGAGGAAAATACTTGTGTAAAATTTCATAAAAATGTCCAACGAAAATATCAATTTTGAAAAGTTTTCTTCCGTTGCCACAACTCGTGCTTGAACCATCAAAATAAATTTTGGAAAAGGATAAATGATGAGAAGAGACAATCTTCTGGTAGTGATTGAGTCATTTGTAAGAATTCAATCTTACCCATGATTTTAGACAAAAATCAAAAGAATTTTTATTATTGAAATAAGTATTGTTTCAATTTCTACACGAAGAATTAACAAATATTTTAAAAATAAGTGTCTCAACAATAGATTAAAATTGCAGTTATTAAGGTTTTTCTTTTTAAAAAAAAATTATATATGTAAAAGTACTAAAATACATTTATTGATTGTTTCAATATTAAAATACACTGAATTTCTAAGTAGTTTGAAGGTTATTAAAATATTTTACATTTTTTTTTTTTTCCTACCATTCCTGACAGAAATTTTTCTTTTAAATAAATAAAATATATATATATCGTAACTCATGCAGAATTTGAAACGACAAAATGTGTTGTATAAAATTCAGAAGGTTAAAAATTCAGCAGGCAACTACTGAACATCATGACCGAAAAAAAGCACAGAATAATACAGCAAGCAGCAAAGAAGAAAATCAGAGTGGACCTGCTGCCACGAAGCTGGAAGCCTTCCAGGTGTGGCGGTTGCTTCAAACTTGGTTTATATCCGATCAGCAACATACTTCCGAAGAGAATCAATTGGTTTCCCGGAGTTCGTAGGATTCTCGATCCCTCTACTCCTCCTTATTTTAATTCGAGCAAGATAATCAGCTGCGATCCAACCAAAGCTTAACATTACTGTATTTCCAGCACCGGCATCACCTTCCGGCACAAGTAAGTCCAGTGACCTTTGTACCCAACTAGGATGGTAAGTTACCTGGTACCATGCCGAAGCCTTTCTTTCGTACAGAACATTTTTCTCTTCGTCAGAGAGAAGATGATGATCCATATCTGGTTCCATCTGCTCGAAGAATTTCCTGAAGTCTTTTCTCAGGTTATTGTAGGCATGTTTGAGTCTTTCTTTCAATTCACCAAGCCTTTTGCTACTGTACTTTGGCATGGACCATACATGTCCTGTAACAACTTCCTCTTCACTATTTACTTTGTATTGCCCTAAAAGACCATTCAGTTGTCCATCGTAGCAGCATTTAGAATTCCATGCCTCGTCAATAAAATCCTCGGAACCAGGAACCTCCAGCTCTTCGTCATAAGGAATATCCTTGGGATCAAATGTCAGTTCTGGAGAAGCAGACTCATCTTCATCGCAAGCATCTTTGACTCGTCGGTAAAGCTTACCCAATATCTTTCTTGATCGGTAAGTTTGAAATTCTTCTTTACCCATAAAATCAGGGTACATTTTGGGTTTGTATTCAAATGGCATGGTCACTATCTTTCCAGTTTTGGGAAAATCAACAGCTGTTGCAGCTAGCTCAGCCAATTTAATACACTTTTCATCCAGTGCTCCCTTATCACTGAGGTCCGCGTGGACAACATGTGCATTGCAGATGGCACCAAGACTTTCAGTAACCATGTTCTTTGTAAAGAAGTCTATTATGTCCTACAAACAACACAGGACACCAAAAGTGAGGGGAATATGTCGCTGAATCCATACGAAACAA
This sequence comes from Marsdenia floribunda, assembly GCA_035583425.1. NCBI lineage: Eukaryota > Viridiplantae > Streptophyta > Magnoliopsida > Gentianales > Apocynaceae > Marsdenia > Marsdenia floribunda. Next base: position 8,997,731 of record JAXGGT010000131.1, on the reverse strand, counting down.
GAAGCAGAAATTGGGAAAGAACAGTGTTCAAAACATGAGGCAACTGCGTTCACAGGAAAAGAAAAGACCACACAGTTGATATTTCACTTAACAACCTGCTACAACATGACTACTTAGCAGAAAGTAGTAGCATGTTGATTACCTTTATTCAGACGTAAAATAATAGATTTTTTTTCTTTTTTTAAAAATCAATTTCAACATTGAACAGTTGATCTACGAAAATCTCATCGGAATTGGAAAATACTAAAGCATTTTGTAATGTAAATATCTATACTTTTATCAAATACACCCAAGATCTTTAAAGCTAAACCATACGAGCTTTCATGAGTTGCATGCCTAAAGATTGCATATAGAATACGTTGAATATGCTCAATAGACCTGTAAAGAGGGTGGAATGCAAAAAAAGAGATGACCATCTTTTAATTCAACAGAGAGATAATTGAAGAACCAGTTCCACAATAAGCCAGTCAGCTGATGCTGAAGCAAAAACAAGTCAACATAATATGCATATAGGATCCAGGTGATTACCGTATGCTTGACTTCACGGGGCAATGAATTAATTTTTCCTGGGGAGTAATCCATAGGAGGCCAGCTCTCATGAGAAGGAGGAATCAACTTCTCATCCCAAGTGACAAAGTAAAGATCTCCATCTAAGTCACTCCCAGAGGCTTCATTTGTATGGGGTCTATCTCCCCTCTGTGGAAAGACAAGACAATCATACAGATGGTGCAACTCCGGGGCATCTACAGCCATCAAAATCCTCACATCTCCAGGATGAAGACAAGGATTCTTAGCTATGGCTACATAGCCTTTTACTACTTGCAGATTTTTCTGTCTCTCAGAAAATTTAGAGCCATGCCCACAGAAGCAGTTCTCAAGGGAAGGGCTTGACACTTGGATGAAACACTGGCCTTGTTCAAGCACAGCTAGCTCATCCAAGCAGCCCATCAACCATCTTCCAGATGGAACAAAAATCCTAGCCCTTTCCCTAAGATCTCCAAGCTGTGCAGCCCTAATGGTAGTTAACATTCCCCGGAGATGGGGTTCAGTTTCAGGTTTGAAACCAGCAGTTAACATTATTGCTGCAGTATTTCCTTGCTCTGAACATGAAGCAGTAAGAACATCAAAGGCCACATCTGTATCAACAAGCATCTGATTCAAATTGAAGACCATCGACTCCTGCATGTCCCAGAATATATGGTCCTCAACCTCCAATGCAGAAAGTAAGGTGACTATTTGCCTGTTCAGAAAACCAGGCTGAAACCGAGCCCAAGAACAAATCTCAAGGATTGTGTGACTTGATTCAAATTTCTTCATGCTTGGCCTCAGGTATAGGCGGATCCCATCACTTTTTGGCGGCCAACAAGCAACAACACCTTTGCAACCTGCAAACCTGATCTGATATGCACATGGTGGATCCTCACTCAACTGCAATCTCTTTGCAACTTCTGCTCCCAGATCAGGTGATACCATACCAATCCCATCAGAGAAAACATACCCATTTCTCTTTATGTCAGGAAGTTCTGAGTCAAACTCACTTATGGGGACGTCCACAGTTGCATAAGTGGATGAGAAGCATTGTCCCATCCTTGCAGCACACTTCGCAATATTTCTGTTAGTAAACCTCCCCATCCAATTGATTATACGACTCACCCCAACATTTTTATCCTCAGCAAAAAACCAGGCAGAACGGTCCCTCAGTTGGTTAGCTGAGAAAGCCAGAAAAGAGTACTTTCGGCCACATAAGTAAAACCCCTGACTCAAAATGCTTTTCACCCTCTTAAACATTGCAGTCCTCTGGAGATTTGAGATTGCTGTAACATCCCGCACAATGGGAGCAGCGTAATAGTCTAATACTGTCTTATTAAGTGTCTGCATGCCCTCATCCATGAAGGTGACTCTTAAAAACCGATCAGCAACATCTTTATAATGCCTTAGCACTCGATTTGACAGTTCCATTTCTGGTGGAATACAATATGCTCTAGCTGGTGTAATGATCAACCTTCTTACTTCAACAATGTCAATTAACTGCCTGGGCCTCTCAATAAGTTTAGGATTTCTGATCAACCATTTCTGCACAAATTCAAGTCTCTTGGAAGCATCATAGACAGGTTGCTTGTAAGAATATATGTGTCTTAATGCAGCTAGATTGAGCTCTTCTGTTTGAATCCTCAGCAAATCAAAAAATTTATTGCACAGTTGGTGCTGATTTATTATACCTTTGTGCATGACAGCATTAACCAAAAATAAGACCTTGAAGGATATCCCTTCCTGGTATTGGATACAAAAGAAATGATCTGGCAAGGGGATCCCAAAATCAGGTTCATCTTTTATAAAAAGCTTCCACCGTAAAGGCATATCACGTGTGTTAATCCTACTTTCTTTGAGATACGCCAAAGCTTTTTTGAGGGTTGCACCGTTCCGAGGAGGTACTGATATCCTGTAAGTGTTACACCTGCCAATTGCCCCACTTGGTGTAAAATCTGTAGTGCGTATCCAGGGATCATCATCATCCAACAAATCATACGGAACTGATTCTTCAATATCATCATCTGCCGTTCTATAATAAACTTTGGGGGATGAAGCTAACTGCAGCAAAATTTTATAACCTGAAAAATCTTGATATGGTTTTATCTCGTTGATTTCTCTTACCATGAACTCAACCTTAAAATTACATCTTATAACAGCACATCTAGCTTCACCTTTGAAGGAGAAAGCAGTGTCCCTCGAGAATAGGAATCTACAAATCCCACTGAAGGGGTCTACCAGAAAATCTACTCCAGTAGGAGGACCCTTCCAACCAATAAAATATGTATCTCGGCTAACCAATACACCAATCTCGATTTGAACATTAGACATCCTAAATGGTATCACGGTCCTCCTCCTCTCATTCATTCGATGGGGATTTTCAGGCCCTAGACTAACCTTCAGAGGTCTGTTGCCCAATATGAGTTCATCACGTCCTGCAGCATCCATAGCAGAATGTGCTGCACCTGAAGTGGCAAAATGCACAAATGCATGGGGCTCCACTTTTTGGTAATCATTTTTTCTTTGTACAGAAGCAACGTCAATATCAAAAGCTGGGTACGAATCAAAAGGAGTAGAGGAAGTCTTTAGTCTACACCTCCAAACCATTCCAATAGTTTCTTCAAAATATTCTGAAAGCATTTTTGCAGTGACATAGTTATCAAACCCTCCGACACTAATTTGAGTAACTACTAAATTCATCTCGCTTCTATCTGACCCCATAATTCTGGTTAACAAATTTCTGAAATCAAGTCCTGAATACTTCGAACATCCACTCCCTGTAGTCTTTCCTGCCAACAAACAGAAAGCCTTTCTCAGAGAAACTTAAAAACTAGAAACCCAGAAGTACTTCAATGCATGCGTTCCCCTCCCCTCCCATCCAAATGAGAGATTAAGGTGGACAGACAAGCTATAACTTTGGTTTTGAGAATATATTCCAACATTAATCTCTAATATAGGGTAAGCAACAAAAAGGACCTGACACCTCTAGCTATTTCTCATTCAAGGACTCTAATGTTGTAAATTATGATTGGTTAACTTTAAGTCAGCTAATCAAGATTGTAAAAACAGTTGAATCTCTAGTAAGTTCTAATTGTAGAACTTTAGAACGTGAAAGGATATGGCCATTGTTGTGTACACTCGAAATTCCCCTAACCCAGATAATGACAAAAAGGTATTAGATACATTTGCATAGACCACTGAGACAATTCCCTACCATATAAGAATGTAATGAAGCATCACTGCATTAGTGTACACAAAAGAACATTTTTAATCTCTTCATGTGCAACTCTGATCTCTATATTTCTCTAGGAACTATAACTCTGATCATAACCATTAGTAGGAAAAGAGAACTATATAGATAACATTTGAATCATTAAATTCTTACCAACACAATAACAAGGTGCCGAAATTTTTATCTTAATCATGCTCTTTTGAAAATGAGATAAGAGTGAGACATCCAAAAATAACAGTTATGTTCTTAACAATGAGAAATGAAAGCAACCAAGATATATGCAACAACACACATTTCCACTTCAAAAGGTTGAACATTCTAATGCATAGGATGAAAATCAGTAATAAATATTTTGAGAAGGTTCTTTTCAAATGATATTAATCGTGGGGGTACTTAGAATTATACTTCTGGATCATAGAAGAAAACTACCTCAAACTTTTAAAAGTTTATTAGATCGTTATCTTATAAAATATAAATTATAAGAGCATGAACTCCAAAATAATGACACAAAACTGCTTAATTTTCCTTACATGGCATTTCTTAGGCAGGAAACTTCATATATGTTATATCTCATGCATGATGACAATTACTCGAAAATGAAAGAGAAGGTTTCTCATGGATACTAGTATCTGTGAACATCGTAAACTTAAACAGCAACCTATATATTTACGTCCCTCTTTTCTGCTCATCATTTGCTAAGAATTAATGAAATAAATGATATATACTTTCCAACAGGAGAAAATAAACAATGAAACTTGATTTATTTGTTTCAATCTAAGAAACGAAGTCACTAATAAGTTTATCTTGTTGGATAAAACGTCGACCTAATATCCGTCTTTTATGGAACATACATACAAAATAGGTTTTTTTTTTTTTTTTTTAATACCAAAGCAAAAACATTTGCCAAGGAATATATTTTACCCTTCCTATTCTCTTCTTATAACAGGAATGAAGTTTTAGGAATAAGCAAATAAGTGCAACTCTTCCTCGTAGCACTACTGCTTCAGAATTTAATCATCTACTAAATTAGCGTATGAAGCACAAGACTGAAGGAGAAACAACCAATCACACAAAATCAATCATCTGATTAATTTTCAATTACTACATTATTTCAGTAGCTCATGGTCAGAAAGATAGTCAATATTGCACAATATTTGCAATTCAAGTGGATCATAAGTCTGACAAGAAAACAACCAATTACAAGAACTCAATAAACATGAAATTTCCCCCATTTTCCCAAAATGATCAGGCATAATCTTATTTTGAGAAAGGAATGCAGAAAAAAATTAAAAGGACTTCAGAAACTAAACCAACCTTTAGAGACAATCCTGTGATCGATAATCAGATCATACGAGCAGTTGAGAACTTTACACCAAAAACCCCCCCACCAATCTTTTCCAGTACTAGCACTAAAACAAGTTCCATCAGAAGACTTCAGCTTTATGCATAAAACACCGAACACCCGCGATGCACAATTCAAGAAATCCCTCCGATGCTTTTCGTATGAAGAATTAAATCATGGAATTCATTTCAACTACTCTGCCCATTACCATTACATTGAGTGGATGCTTGCAAGAGTGAGAATTGACTGAGCATTGGACTCAAGCAACCAAAAAGAAAAGGCTGTTAGTGTAATGCTTTTTCCCTGCTTCTCGAGTAAGCTTTTGTTCTCTCGCATATGACAAACATGACTCAGCAGCATCTTCATTCTTGGAAATCTATTTTTGTTGTTAGTCCCTGTAAATATATATTCTTTTAATCAAGTCCTTTATTGTCAAAAGTATACAACTTTATCATTTATTGTTGAAAATTTTGTGATTATTGAATAAATCAGGGTAGGTTAAATAGAAAAAACTAAAATGATGAATTTTATATATTAAAATGTAAATGGAAATTGTTTAGATAAAATGATTAAATTGATACTTTTAAAATTTTAATAACTTAAATATAATTTTTTTTTTTTATCTTTTGGGAGATTGCTTTTCATTTTACTCTAATTGTAATTAAAAATTAAAAAAAAAAAAAAAAAAAAAAAAAAAAAAAAAACTCATACAAAAAATATTAAATTTACCTACTAACTTAGAATTAAATTGACTAGTTAGTTCAATTAATAGCAACCTCAACTATTACTATAACTTAAAAAAATCATAAATTCGAGTCACATTGCAATTTTAAAAAAGACTTATATTAAAATTACCTTTATTATATAATAACCCACTAAAACAACTTTTTTCTTTTTTTTTTTTCTTCTATTTTGAATTGCTTTCCTAATTAAATTCAACAAAATTGCAGTTCTACCATAAATAATTGTTTTTTGTCATGATCAATGATATTATCCAATATGGCACATTTTAAGTGCATTTTACAGGTTTAAACATTTTAAGGGTTTCAAACTTTTACTTAATAACTGCTAAGAGATCTCTTAAACGAGTAGTGTAGGAATTCAATTCACAACATCCTTTGGATACTTTCTAATGTATTAATTTAATTTAATTTAGTTAATAATTATAATTTATTAATTTAATTTAGTTGATAATTCTAATTTATTAATTTAATTTAGTTGATAATGATATATTCTATGGACTCAATTGAATCATATCTTCATTATAAGGACTAAAATATTAAACATTCCTAAGTTAAATTGCTTATACAATGAATAAGAATATTTTATAAATGTTACTAAGTATAAAAATGTTCTACATAGTTTTAAAATTTTGATGATTACAATTATATATATTATTTATACTCTCAAACAATTATACATTTCACTTCACTGTCAATATCATATGAGTTTTTAATATTAACTCCTTTTTTTTTTTAGTAGTACATTTATTTTATCACTTGAAATCAAATGTAGAACCAAAGAAATTTGTGATAGTACTTATTGAATCATAATTATTTATTGCCACAAATTTTATAAACTTTTAACAATAACAACAACAAAGATGGCACAACTTAAACACATTTTATTATTTTATTATTTTTTTAATATAATTTAAAAATGTTTACATATACATCAGATTTTTTTAATCTAAAAAAAACGTACTCTAATTAATAATAATTTTATTTATGATTCAATAATTCTTAAATTTGAGTTATTATAAAAAAAAAAAATTAAAAGTTAAAATAATAATAATAAGGACAAATCATCACGTTGTACTTTTCAAAAATCTAAAATTTGCATTTAAATTATTTTCCGTTTAACTTTTAGAATCATACTTTTTAAAAGTACTAATCTTGTCATTTCATCAAAATATTTTGTAAAATATTAGTTTCTTTTAGTCATATGACTTGTGTTATTGTGTATGACATTTTTATTAGTGTTTTAGTAATAAGAATATTTTAAAAATTTTAGAGGACTTAATTTTAAAAATAAAAAAGTTGTTGGTCATTATTTAAAAATAAATAAATAAGATTAGGGTTTTTTCCCCTTTTTCTCTCTCTTCTTCTTTTTACATTACCGCCGCGGCCACCCCTTCTTCTTTGAGTTTTTGGCCAAAATGGCCACTTCATGTTTGACACTATTTTTGAAGCTATATCCTAAAATGATTTTGACTCATTGTCAAAGTAAGCCCTATTGAGACCCACCTTTAAAACTCATTTTAAGACTAAGTTATAAAAGGTCTCACTAGGTCCCACTACAACTCATGTTTGATATGCATCCTAACATAAGATTGCATGATAAGAGTGAGCCTTAGGGAATCCCACTATAACTCAAGTTGCATATGTGTCCTAATATAAGGACTCATATTTAGAATAAGTTTTAGAGCATCCCACTATAACTCCTTTTGGGCATGCGTCTTAGACTAAAAACCCGTTCTTGGAATGAGTTTTTAAGCATTTCTTTTTTTTTTTTTTCTTTTTTTTGAAGTGAGTTTTAAAACATTTCAAATTTTAAAAAACATATGTTAGATTTCTCCTATGAAATATGAAATTTGGGATATAGGTTAAAAAATAGAGCCAAACATGGAGTCTTTTTAAAAAAGGGGGCTATTTTGAGCAAAAACTCTTTTTCTTCCTTTTATCATTCCACTAACCCAACCAAATTAATTTAAGTGGAAAAATCGTGATGTTGTTTTAGTTTTTTTTTCACTTTGTATGTAATACCCATGACCTAAATTGGGAGAATTATCAATAATTTATAAGTTTGGGATCTTAATAAACGATTTAAAAACTTAAGGGACCTATTTTACAATTTATTGGTCTTTACCCTTTTAATAAGTTGGAACCCTAGTTATTATGATTTCGTTTCCTACCTTCAGGCGTATAACAATCAAGTGGGAGTTGAAGAGATATATTCAAATTAGAAAGAAATCATAAGACTTAGAAATGTCTAAGAGAGGTTGCACAAAAAGGAGTTCTTTTATTTATTCATAAAGAGAGATAAGATACAAACAATATTCTTCAAAAAGTCCTACCTAATCTCAAGAATTATTATCATATTTATAAACTTACTATATTACATTACAATTGTTTATTAAACTATCTAAAGTTGAGTCATTTGTCTTTTTGTAGATTCATCCTCCACTATCTTTGTCTTCTTGTAGAGTCATTTTTCCATTATCTTGTCTTTTTGTAGAGTCATTATTCCACTATCTTGTCTTCTTGTAGAGTCATCATTTGGATTTACTCACTTTTTGTAGAATTAGATGGTTATATACCAGAAGAACTTTGATTTTTTGCTTTATTGATGAACAGGTTGGACAAGTGTCTTTTTTTTTTATGTACTTGGAATTGACATATCTTTGCTTGAGCCTATGGGCTAGATTGAATAATTCCTTTTTCAAGAAACTTTATCTTGGTCTGTAGGAATTTTTCTGCTAATGGGGGGGTCTTTTTTTGCAGGACTAATCATTACTTAAGAATGCATCTTTTTGCCTCCATATGTCCTGAATCCCTTTTTAAAGCTACTTTCCATATTTTATAGAATTATTCGAATTCCAATAGCCCTTCTCTAATGAATATCTGCTTTTGTAAATTTTTTGAATTTTTTTCCTCTGTTTGAACAGAGTAAGGATATGCTTTCCCAAGCTGCATAAAATTATAAGCAGGATATCTATGTTCTTGATAAAAATATGGTCCTGCAGAGAAAAATTTCAGGATAAGAATATCTTTTGGAGAGACAATAATAATCTTTAACTCCTTCTTTGACCCATTGTGGTAGTAATGCTACTTGTGAGAAATCTAGTGGACTTAAATAAATCATATTAATGGTACCAAAATCATACCATTTTCTTATCTCCTCAACAGGAGTATCTTGTAAATAATTTATCCTGGGATAAATTTCACAGAAATTCAGGTATTTGTATTCTGTATCAGAGAGACAATATAGTTCTCTCATTATCATTTCTTATACTTCAATAACTTGAAGTGAATCATTACACAATATCTTTTTTTTTTGAGGAATTTGAATTTCCTTGTGGGGCCTTAAAAATATTTTTTCTTTTTTTCCATTATATCATTCTTTTGAGCTGGAACTTGTTTTTTTTTTTTGAAGACTTGTCTCTATTTTTTCTAATTCTTTTATCCAGATTTTGTAGAAATCATTTTAGTTTCTGAGAGTAATAATTCTGACACTTCATCACATAAACTTGGTAGATTAGTAATATCTATAATATCTGAAAGATTATCTTTTATTGAAAGAACCTGTTTTTCCATATTAGTATGTATTTTGATTATCTTCTTAAATAATTCTGTCATCCCTAGTAAGAAAATCTGCAAGAATATTTTTGTTAGATTTGACAATTTCAATATCAAATTGATATTCAAATAATAACATTTGTCATCTAATTAATCTTTGATATTCTGGCCTAGATGATAAATTATTTTTGATAAATACTTTAACTTGCGAGAGATATACTTGGCCATGAAATTAATTAGAGATGACCCTGGGATTACTGGTGTAGGATGGAATGCAGTACAGAACAACATAGACTGTACTGCTGAGCAGTGGGAGGCAATCAAAAGGGTATGAATAATTGATGCTCCTGAAATTTCCTGAAATATGTGTATAATGTTATGCATCTTACAATATTCAAATGGTCGACTAACAGACACTATTATATATTGCAGAAAAAACCTGAGGCAAAGCTGCTTGGGAAAAACAAAGGATTACCAAATTATGACCTCATGATCGACGTATTCTGGGACAGTGGAGCCCGGGGTGCATATGCACGGTCGTCCAAGGAGTCTCCACTTACTGATGCCGAAGAAAGAGAGTTTGGTAGGAGGCAGATGCCAGGCAATCCCACACGGTCCAACGCTGCAGTTGTTCCAGTTGGTTCAAATTCAACTAATAACATGGATGACTCCACACGGCTGAACAGTGTTGATATGGTGACTTCTGGTTCGAAAAGAAAGCTTGGGAGCACGTCCAAATGCTACCGTTCTGTTGCAGACAAGAAGCTGAGAATAGACACTAGTAAACAAATGAACGAAGCTGCCTTCAATTACAATAGACGGTCGAAAGCAAGATTGGACGACTATCTGTTTAAGTCTACAAGAGGTGACACGACGAAGGTTGCCCCGCCTTAATGACAACTTGCCTTCAGTTGTTAGAGGATGCTTCTGGAGACGTCCCATCCAGTGTTAGTTTGCAGGCTTATCACAAGTTCAAGGATCCCAATTTTCGGTAGGCATAGGTGCATTGGTCAAGAGATATGTTGTATTAGCTAGCAATAACCAATTTCATGGATGTGTTGCCTTAGTGTGGTTTTAGTACCCCCTTTATAGTTGACCATTCACGACACAAGATTGATTACTTGTTCCAGCAATTTTTCACTTTCCACCAACATTTGCATATATCTGTTCAGCATTAATCGGATGTAGTATTTGTGTTGAACATTACAATTTCATTTCTATTTAATTGCAAATGGTTGACTTTATTTCATATATTTACATTCGGCTGCAGGTCACCCCATGGATCATAACACTATTCATCATAACATAAATGCAAAAAATTTGCATGTTGAATCTTCCGATGAATCTGATCTCGAAGATCTTGAAGATTTGAGAGAAATACAGCAAATGATGGATGATTTGGTCGCCTCTAACCCCGCAAGTGATAGTAGAATCAGATGTAGGACATCGATTTTGAGAGGTAAAATGTGGGTGGATGAATTGCTCCACGGTCACACAGCAAGAATTTATCAAAGTATTGGCATGCAAAGAAATCTTTTTCTGAAACTGTGCAATCTTCTTATCGAACGTGGTCTATGGGTCAACCGACAGCAACAACGTGTTGACGTGTTCGAAAGTATGACTATGTTTTTAAACTGTGTTCGTCGAGGGAACAAGCACTGGGATTTAGCGGAGCGCTTTCAGCACTCAACGGAAACAACGTCCAGGCACATTAAAAAAATGTGCCGAATTCTTGTTCAACTTGCACCCGATGTGATTAAGGAACCGAATTGGTCAACTATACATCCGAAGATATCATCTAATCCCCGTGTTTCCCCTCAATTTAATATAAGCATTAGTTATTCAGTATTACTCATTTCCTTTCCTGTAAATATAGATTTCAACATATACTGGCGTGCATTTGCAGGGCTGCGTTGGTGTCATAGACTAAACTAGCATTTCAGCATGAGTAGCTGGCGATAGACGGGAGATTTTTAGATCCAAGAAGAACGTGATATGCCAAAATGTCATGGCAACAATCGACCATGATATGAGATTCACTTTCATCTATGCAGGGTGGGAAGGCAGTGTGCATGATGGTCGTGTATTCAATGATGCTACATCCAACTCCAGACACGGTCTTGTACATCTTCCAGCAGGTCGACCCTCATTTTCACTGTATTTAAAACTAAATTCGGATAATGTGTGTTTACAATGTCTTTCTCAAATGTAGATAAATATTACTTGGTAGATGCTGGGTATGCTAACCAACTTGGCTTTCTTGCTACGTATAAAGGTGAACGGTACCATCATTCCCAATTTCGTCAAAGACGTTCTAGCTTCTGAGGCCCGAAGGAATTGTTCAACCATCGTCACTCATCTATACGAAACGTGGTTGAGAGAACATTCGGAATCTTCAAAAAGAGATTTCCTTTTTTAGGGGCTTCAATGTCATCATACTTATTTATACGACAGTATGATATATTGATTGCATGTTGTGTTATACACAACTATATAAGAGACAACAATCTGAGCGACCCACTCTTCTTCGAATTTGATAATGAAGAAGTTAATGCAAACAGTGGTCAACCAACGACATTTGATGGAGATAGAACACAACAATATTTCCGTGGAATCACTTCTAACAGCTTCACATGTGGGCGACCTTTAAAGACAACATTGCAAACGAGTTATGGGCCAAATATAATATGGAATGTTGTCCACTGTTAGAAGGCGCACTGTATTAATCGGCAGACATTTTACATTATGTGTAATCGTTATGTGGACGGTGGATGAACAGTGATGTAAGTTTGCTTCATTGTTGTCGTTTATTAGATGTAATCTCACATGCGGTGACCTAACTCACGTATCCTTACAAGAAACAATATTCATCAACATCTGATTTGAAAAATAACCCGACATAACACATGATTAGCTAACAGATAATATTTGGTTAACATACTATTGGTGACACAACAACAATTGATGAGTATCCGTCTTCATGAACCAATTCATTGCAATCGAAAAAAAAAAACAAAATAACAGAAGGCATAAACAGCTATCTAAAACCCAAAACGCACGTATCGAGCAATAAAATACTTTTCAACATGTGCGGCACAACCCGAACAGTCCTGGTCATCTCCGTACAACTCCCCGTCACGACGTACAGGATACCTCTGGTGATCTTCTATGGTGCAGCATCCTCACCCTTCAGCACATTCAAACACGTATGCTTGTATGTTCATAGGTATATACACCTGTTGGAGCATTCGTACAACATGGAAACGGAATCGTCTGAATGTGTCCACAGAGCAGTTCTTCCTGAGTTCCCCAATTATATCAATTCCAATTTGCCTCTCCTCGTGACTCTCGGAAAAAAGATGAACAATGCCCATTCCATATTTTGCTGCTCTGTTCCCCTCATCCACAGCTCTCTATACATAAACAGCGGACGTTTGGGGGTTTCCAAGGCAAAAAAACTCAACCAGGTTGAAGGGAAAATTTACACAACCACCGAAACATGCATAATCACTTAGGTATCTGTCTCAATCGTTACATTCGGACGGATATGTTTACATATATATTATTTTTTAAAAAGTATATGTATTGATAATGTACGAAATTATACCAGGCCTTTGTACAATAGGGCTTCTGGGTTCCCATAATGAACACACTTATCCAGAAATGGTCTTGGAATGTATTGTCATGGCCATCTCTGACCGAAGAAGAACCCGATCAAGACCTTCTTATACAGTTCACACTGTCCTTCTTCGACTAGTCGGTTAAAAGGCTTGCAACTAAAAGTGATATCCAAATTAAACCTTATAAATAGTCCCCAAGTAGAGTATTTACGCAGTAATAGCGGGAAAAAAATACTTACATTGCTTTGATGCGTCCCAAATCAACCGCAGAGTCAGAAATGATGTCATAGAGGATGGTTGTAATGAGTTCTTCAAGAAGATCGAATAGGGATGTCATCTTCTGGCTTGATGTAATTGTGTTTGAGATAGGTGTATACAGTTGCGATTTTTCAGAAGAAGTCATTTATGGGTAGTGAGGGTCAGTTGACTCAATTGTGAAAAAACACACAGGGACGTAACCTTTCATATTCAACAGTGTGCATTAATGTCTGCTCTAAATTTCAATACCCGAGGAGTAAATAATGGCAGCCAACCATTGGAAGGGTTACCAATACATAAAAAATTGGTTGACCAATCGAATCAGCTTCCCATATTTGTGCATTGTTCGATATAGTGATACAACTTCGGAAAGTCGATTCCATGTTGTATATGTATTCTATAAATATACAATAAATATATAATACACTTGTCCAATGGAATATACATAACAACATTACAAAATGTGAAAAGATGAACATTTGATGTTGGAATAATAAAGCAGTGGTTGACCATGAAATCGAATTTCATATCAGAAAAATTGTCATTAACGGTCACAACTTATAATAGTCGACCAATATTGTTATCAACATGTCATTTACCCAGTTTTGCATCCAACAACAACAAAAAAAAAAAAAAAAAAAAAAAATTCATGAAAAAAATCATTAAAAAAAAATACAATTTTCAACGCATACTACACACTATGTGATCAAAGGTATTCATGTATCTACAAATAAATACCATTTCAACCTCCGCGGCACAACTCGCACAATCCTGATCATCTCGATGGATATCACCGTCGAATAGGAAAGGATAATTCTGGTGATCCTCTGCCCTGTAACATCCTACAACTGTCGCAAATCGGCACACACGGTGCTCTATGTCCGTGTGTTTATACATCCGAACGAGCATGCGCATAACGTGGCAACGGAAGCGTCTAAATGCGTCCACAGTACAGTTATTCCTGAGATTCCCGATTATGTTAATTCCAATCTGCTTATCTTCGTTACACTCGGAAAACAGATGAACAACACCTATCGCATATTGTGCTGTCATGTTCCCTTCATCTATAGCCCTCTGTAAAAGGAAAGCGGACATTCTAATATTCACAAGGGAGAAAAATTCAACCTGGTTGAGAACACAATAAACAACAACCTATACTACGTAGTCACTAGCGTATCATTATCAATCATATATAACATGAGGATAGATATATATATATATATATGTATGTATATATAAGCCTAATGCATCTGCATGTACAGAATCGGACCAGGCCTTTGTACAATAGAGCATCTGGGTTCCGAAAATGGAGGCACTTATTCAGAAAGTGCCGTGGAATGTGTCGCCACCGTCGACTTGCACCAAAGAAGAACTGCAACGACACCTTCCGATACATTTCACCGTCGTCGTCTTCGACTATTTGGTTAAAATACTTGCAACTAAGAGTAAAATTTCGATATAGGTCCTGTTAATAGTCGAACATGTGCAGTATTTATCAAAGAATACATGAAAAAAGAAAGACTTACACAGCTTTCACATTTACAAAATCCATCGCAGACTCAGAGACAATATAACAGAGGATGATGGACAAGAGTGGACGTGGAAGATCGAAAATGGTTGTCATCTTCTTGCTATAGATTCTGTAATACGGATTGTTGTATACAGTGACAAAAATTCTGTAGCAATGATATAACGGTGCAAGCGTCGGTTGTATAAGTGAAAGGGGTCACGACGTTTCAGATTCCAAAGAGCGCATTAATGTCAGCTCTGACGTTGTACTTTTCAGTCGACCATTGAGAGTGTTACCAGGAACTCCAGCAATTAGTTGACCGCTCCAGTCATGTTCCTTTATTGATGCATTGATACGTCTACAACTTTGAACGCAAGTTATTTCATATATAGATGATATGTATATATATGCGTTATATAAGAAACAATATTCATTATAAATACAACTTAGAAAATAACCAAACCGTAAGCGTAGTACTTCGTGCCATTATAGGCCCATTGGCTGACCACTCTAATGAGCATCCCATTTCCCATAACATAGCATTGTTACGTGGTAAATCGTTAACTCAGATTATTCATTATGTATCATATGGATAAACGATACTTTCAGAAAAATGATAATCATAAATACATTTTTTCAAGGTAAGGGAACTGCTCAGCGCCCTTCCTTGACATTAAAGGGACACTGGTTGACCAATAGATTCATAATCCAGTATTCATGAATTGTAAGTTGTACAAATCTGAACTCATATTCAACATTGCATATGTATCTGATATAAATATACGACACATTCATACATCGATAATGTATAAAAGACATAAAATGAGAACAGACACAAGTGATATTTGTCCATATTAAACATTGGTTGACCATTAATTATAATTCGGTCATCACAAACCATGAACATTACAAAGTTCCTACCACCAATACTCTATAACTTCCTAAATGAAGGATGATACAAATAACACTTCTTGGTCAGCAGCACAATCCATACATAAGGATTGTGCATCAAGCTTAAGTAAGTCATAATCATACACCCAGTTGCTCTCGGGTGCACATTTGGGATGGCCAGCAATTTGGCAACATTTTCTGGTACGGGGGATGCCCCGACAATGTACTATGTATTTCTGGTGCACCCATACCTCTGAACTGCAATACACAATGAAACGTTCCCGGTAATGAGCGAATACATTTATAGTAGAATTTTGCCTTAGCTCCCCAATGGTGGTAATTCCTATATGTTGTAGGAATTCATCCTCTAAACAAAGATATACAATAACAAGGGCGTATTTTGTTACCATATGCCCTGCAGCAACGGCTTCCAAAAAAAATTCCTGTTCCTTGACAAAATCCAGACGAGCAAATGCCTCAAATTGAAACAGAAAATGAAGGATGATAGCTAAACCATACATCATTACTTTTCTTCTAAAGTAATCAAGACGAGGTCGCAGAGACTCACCATCCATTCTCTGAATAATGCTTCTAAATTTTTATAGAAAAGACATTTTTGCCTGAATAAGAACATGGAATTGAACGCATATAGGAATAAGAAGGTATCCGAAAGTGCAACGGTCTGATAGAGGTAGCTTTCCTCTTGTTCCACGATATGGTAAAAAGTCTTGCACCTGCATAAACAATGGAACAATCACTTCACTATCTAACAAGTAACCGCATATACGTATATATCTACCCGAAACAATGCCGAAAAAGATTAAATATATATATATATGAAAATCGTAGTGAAACACATACACAGATTTTATGATGCAAAGGGATTTTGGTGAGTTCAAAACAGTTTGCTCTAGAATTTCCATTAATAGATGACGGGGAGGTGTAACAGGGGTGAAGATACACGGGCAGGGGACGTCATCTTGGCATGCAATGAAACGAAATGGGGGAATTTAACGTATATGGTTGACCAGGTATAGAATGATTCCGAGGAGTTGTAATCTGAAGTTTTAAGATGAATTATTGTTAAGTAGTGTTTTGATTCGGGAAAATATGGAAGGGACCCGTCTTTTAGGGGAATTTCAAAAACATTTAATGCAGCTGTCTATTCCCACCAACCTATCAATGTCTCATTTTTTTTTTTTTTTCAATGTAAGGGTAAATAATGTCATTCCTATTTTTTTTTCTTTTTGGTAATTAATGTCATTCCAATTTAGAGTGGTACAAAGGGAATGTAACTGGACACTTCTGTATTTTTTATTAATACTATTTTCATATAACTTTACCATTAATGAAGATAAACGTGTACCTGAACTTCCCTTTTTTTTCTCATTTTTTTTTGTTTTTAACAAACAGTGAAAACAGTGGGATTGTTGGCACTTTCATATTAATATATATATACATATCATATATATATACCGTAATATATATATAGACAGATATTGCGCAGTCCAAAGGCTCCCAACCATACGCAACGTTTCAAAAAAATAAAAAAAAAAACAAGTGAAAACCTACATAGAGAATGGGGGCGGTAATCGGCTATGTAATAGTCCTGGGAACCATTAAACGCAGTCTGACCATGGTTCCGTGTCGCAGTGGATTGTATCAGAGATATTATGGTCTGGCGTCTTCTAGGTTGGGAATCGCAAAAGTGTAAAGGTAGACGAAAGATATGAATATATACTATGGCGCCGATTCGTAACCCGAAAAAGAGTTTTCCCACCCGTTACTATTCCATATTGCATATTTATTCCAGAAGGAATTTGAAACAGACTGCACTTCCAAACCCAGAAATTTCAATCCAATCTCCTTCCGAATCCAATGGTATGAGGTCCGCCAGTCGTGCTTCAAATAAAAGACAAAGAGTGAACGACAATGTTCACCTACGAGAAGATCCAAACATACTACACAGTGCAGACATTGAAATAAGGAAACTTTTGTCGGGCCTTGCTTTGGAAGATGACCCAGATTTATACAGATCGGCAAAAGACAGAGATTTGTTTGTTTGTAAGTACTTCGAAGACTCATGGACTGATGGATGGTCCTCTAAAAACATTATCGTCGGGAAGCCCCCAAAATTGGGTGAATTAGGGCAACTTGAAGGGTTTTCAGAAATGTTGGTGTATCAAAAATGGGATACATTGACGACGTTTAGCACAAAATATTGCCCTCGACTAGTTAAACTTTTCTACCAAAATGCAGTTGTATCGGCAGGAAGGCGGAATGAGTTGATTGTTACTTCACTGGTGAAATGGGTCATGGTTTAGATAACGACCGTACTAGTAAATAACTGGTTCGGAATACAGAACTTGGGTTATCATTTGTCATCATGTGAATCTCTAGATGGCATGTGAAAAGCAGTATTGAGGGATGAAGCTGGTCGCACGCTCTGCGGTTCTGCCCGACTGTTTATGAATGAGCTCTCTGTTTCTGGCCGTGCGATGAGAGGCATAGTAGCACAGTTTATACAGGGTGGATATCAAAAGCAACTTAGTGTGACAGATTTCATCCTCACGTACAAGGCATTAACAAGGAAGCTTGTTAATTTTGGTGATTGCTTCGTCTGAAACATTGACCAAGCACTGCGAGTAAAAGACAAACAGTTGCCTTATGGTGGGTTTCTAACCAGGATTCTCGTCGGGAAGCCCCTAAAATTGGGTGAATTAGGGCAACTTGAAGGGTTTTCAGATATGTTGGTGTATCAAAAATGGGATACATTGACGACGTTCAGCACAAAATGTTGCCCTCGACTAGTTAGACTTTTCTACCAAAATGCAATTGTATCGGCAGGAAGGCGGAATGAGTTGATTGTTACTTCACTGGTGAAAGGGGTCATGGTCTAGATAACGGCCGAGCTAGTAACAACTGGTTCGGAATGTATAACTTGTGTTATCATTTGTCATCATATGAATCTCTAAATGGTATGCGAAAAGCAGTATTGACAGATGAAGCTGGTCGCACGCTCTGCAATTCTGCCTGACTGTCTATGAATGAGCTATCTGTTTCTGGCCGTGCGATGAGCGGCATAGTAGCACAGTTTATACAGGGTGGATATCAAAAGCAACTTGGTGCGACAGATTTCATCCTCACGTACAAGGCATTAACAAGGAAGCTTGTTAATTTTGGTGATTACTTCGTCTGGAACATTGACCAAGCACTGCGAGTGAAGGACAGACAATTGCCTTATGGTGGTTTCTAACCAGGTTTCTCATACTAGTTAATGTTGATTTTGAAGGTGAGGTCACGGAGCCAATAAAATTGTCATACAGAATGCAAAACATAACCTGCATGGAGTCACGGCACCGTAAAATCAACGAAACAAAACAAACACAACCAGAGAATACGGGTGATAACGCAGACGCTGAACGCGGGAAGCACACAGCAAAGTCAATTATTGAAGTATATATCAACGGCAGGCTAAAAAAATGGAAGATATGCAGCAAGCATGGGAAAAGGAGAGACAGGATGCCATCAGGTTCCGCAAGAAGATAAAGGCTTTTCGTTTTCCAGTTAATGATAACACTAAAATATATCATGTTTTTAGCATTAAATCATGTTTACTTTCAGTTGAATTTTATAGCATTTCGAATAATTTAATTACGAATGATGCTAATTTACATTTATTTTGTTACAGGAAAGTTCTGGGGATTTAAATGAAAGAATGAACGAAATCAAGGACAAAAATGCAATTCTAGCGCACAAGAGCACGCCCATGCACAAGAGCACGCCCCTGCACACGAGCACGCTCATGCTGATGCTCAAACACGGTCT
>JAXGGT010000131.1:8862085-8875599 GCA_035583425.1 Marsdenia floribunda | reverse complement strand
ATATATATATATATATATTATTTATTTTTGTCTTTTAGTTTCTGAAAAAAAAATTACAGGAAAAAAAAACGAAAAATGAAAATAAAGAGAAGAGAATATCAAGTTAATTTATAGATCTACAATTTGTCATTCTAACCTTGCTTTTATTAATTTTTCACAATTTTAAGTTTTTTTTATTATTATTAATAATAATTAAATAATAACAAAACAAATTATTTTTTCAGTTACATATAAACAAACATAAATTTTAGTTAAGATCCATTGGTTCAATTGTTTTTTTAAAATAAATGAAATTTTTTGATTTTACTAATGAAAAATTAGTCAATTATATAATTTAATTTAAATAATAATAATAATTTATTAACTTAATTTACAATTTAATTCTTTAATCTAATACACGGGTCCTTCAATTTTTTTTTTTTTCTTTTACCGAAATTTTAAAACGTATTTCCAACTCATAAACTCTCAATGCTACTAACTAAATTATGGGTTGTTAACAAAATAAAATAAAAATTTTAAGTTATTAAATAAGATGAAATTTTCCATCTAAAATTCTTTCTTTTTTTTTTTATCACTTTCAAAATTAATAATGTGATTCAAATTTTGTTATTATTATTATTTTTTAAAACTTTACTAAGATGAAGAATATATGACAGACTTTCTTCAACAATTTCCATTTCTTCAACAAATTAGAGGGGAATGATTTGTTCAATGTCTATACGTGATTCTTGAGTAAATAAAATAATGCACAAATCTGATCTGACGTAGATTGGACAACCATTTCTTCATCTTGGTAGTTAATCACACCATTATAAGCCTTCTCTTTCTTCAAACATCTTTGTCTAAAATATATATATATATTAATAATTTGCTATCATTAGTTAAATTAATATTTACAATTTTTTTTTTTAAAAAATAATTATTAAAATATTCTTAATTACTTTTGAGTAATGAATATATATATATATATATATAATATTCTTTATTATAAATAATAATTCAACAACAGAATATAATTATATTAATTATTAGAGTTAATTAAATTTATGTATATCATATATTTATTAATAATTTAGACGATATAATCTTAAAATAATTTATACAATAAAAATATGTATACTTATTATATTTTTAATAAAAAATTATATTTTAAGTAATATAATTTATATAATATAATATTTAAATATGATTTTATTATATAGTATATATTTATTAATTTTAAAATTTAAGTTAAATCATAATAAATTTTAAGTAAATTAAAACTCGTTAAACTTATCTATTATCTCACTTATTCTACCATAACTTTTGTTTATTAGACATATAAGTTCATCAAACTAATGCAAATTCAATCCAAATTATATTAGATTAACTTTTGACTTTTACTCAAGAAAAAAAACATTATACTAATTTTTTAACGTAACGGTCAAAAATGAAAGTTAAGCAAGAAACTTCATTCACAAACTGCATACACCACCATTACAGCTTGAATATTGCTTTTTGCCATCATTCCTAAGTTAAAAAATAACTCAAAGTCACTTTGGATTATAGCTTCTATCATAGGAAAACACAGAAAGCACCCTTACAAAAAAAGTCCCAATTATAAATAAAGAATATTAACCACTCCTCCTTTAACTCACTTTGGATTATACTTCAATGACACTCAAAGTTAGTAACTTTCTGGAAGAAAGAACCAAAAATGACTACCACCATTCTATGTTTCAATGATTCAAACCAACCACACCATAAGGATTCTCCCCAAAAAAAAAGCGAAAATATATCAAACAAGTGTCATAATCACTCTTTTCACTATTCAAAAATTAAATTTGACACAAGTGAAAAGAATGGAAGCAACAAAGTCAAGAAAGGACCACAGATGGCACAATATTTTTTTTTACTAACTTCCATCATCAATACCTGTCCATCTTTTCTTTCCTCCATTAATGAATTCTGGAAATGAAACAGCAAACCGGGGGGGGGGGGATTGAAAACAGTGTCTAATTCTAGATTACTTCAAAGAGGATATATAATCAAAACTTTAATTTGCTCGACTACATGTATACCTAATATATAATTTACGAGTGTGGAAGATACAATCTAATTAATGGAGTATAAATGGGAATGTTATTAGTATACATAAATAAACACTTTTATATGCTCCATGACTAAGCTAATTAAATAACTCTTAAGATATGCATGTTGATTAGAGGGGTTGGGGGAGACACCTATTTATCTGTTACTGCTCCTCCCTCTCAAAACTTGTCAAACATAGTCCTACTTCCTTCCTTCCTGTGCACCTGCTGTCGTGTTCTTCAGTATCTGCAAATGTGAAAATCTGCAAGTTATCTTGTGCTCTATCACAAGATAATGGGAACAAGAAATAGACTTAAAAGATGAGAGATTTCCAAGATTTAATGATCTCTCCCCCTTTAGATTAACACAAATTCCATGCACTTAAAATTACAAATATGAAAAACAAAGGAATCAGCATGTAGTAAACTAAGGCATGAAAACATAACACTAATAGTGTTCTAAAGCCAGGACAAAGTAATATCACTTTACCCACCACACTAGTGTAGAGACTTTGTTACCTTTGTTAGGGTTAGAAAAAGGATCCCATCACAGACCACACAACAAAAGGTTCAGTATTTTTGCTTATAAGCCAAAGAAATAAGGTGGAAAACTTCAAAAGGTAAGTTTTCACCCCTTTTCCTTCATAAATAAAATTGGGACCAAATCCACCATTTTGCCAAAGGAAAAAGACAGATGCAGACCCACAATACTCCAAGATCATAATTCAAAAAATTATCACATACTTAGGTAGTTTAAGTGGGAGGTCATGAACCTTGTCTCTGCCCATTTGTGGTATATTCACGGGCTCATTCTTAAAATTTTTTGTCAATCCCTGTCTATCAGATTAAATTCTACCATCTCTATCTTTGATTATTGTTAAAATCACAATCCTTATTGCACTTCAACTTAAATACCTTATTGATTATTGTGTACATATTGTGCTTCTTTATAAAAATTTGTGTAAGGAGTGAATGTGTTAAGTGCTTTACAAAAGATTGCAAAAATCACACCACAAGTTATAACAATTTTTTGCAGGTTCTTGGTTCAGCCGACTGGCTGAACCAGCCTGTCCATTTTTAATTACATTACGTTATTTCTATTAAAATTTTAAAATGATATATATATATATTAAAATATTCAAGAACAGTTCCAATTTGTCCAATTTGACTGGTAGAAGAAGTTAGGTTTTCCTATTGCATATTTAATTTAAATTTTAGTGAAAATTAATTTAATATATATATATATAAATTAGAAACTGGTTCAGTACAACTTGGTTCGACTGAATTAGTCCAACTAATTAGACCCCGTTCAACTAAACTGCGGTCCGGTCTGGTCCAGTTTTTATAAGAGTTATTTAAGCATAATAGAATAAAAAACATACCACAGTGAAAAACAAGCTCCCTCCTAAAAAGTGGTTATGAATCATATAAAATTTTTGCAAAGTGCATGCCATAAGGCATAGAAGCATCAGTGAGAGCATCTAAATGAAAATACAGTATTCAAGTTTAATAAATTTCAGCAATGGCGATTTCCTAGTATGTGATCAATGATCAAACAAAGTAAAAATGTAAAGTGGCTCACTCATTTACTTCTACTCCATATATATGTCCATCCTTCCCCACCTCCACCCCCACCCCCTTTCTGCAAACAAAACTATGCCTGTGTTCATGAATTTAATTCAAAATATACACACCATTACAAAAAAAGGAACAGAAAAGACAGTGGCTTTGAGTTAAAAAAAAAAAGCTGCAATCATCCGTTTACTTAATATGAAAGAGAAAAAAACAGGTTAAGGTAATGTCACAGGCCAGGACACAATTTTCCACCGACGAATGATATTCCCTTTTAAGGTAAATATACAGAAGTTCAGGGAATCTGTTATACCAAACATAAAGAAATCATACAAGTTAAAATAAAGGATGCATTACACATGAACAATGAATTCAGTGGCAACCGGTTTAAATGCAATTATATATATAGAAAAGCTTAACAAACTTAGGAGATGAAAGTAAATTGAATGGTAAGTCTTCGGCACAAAGAAGTGAATTGTTTCAGGCACTTACACAGGAATTCAACGTTATTAAAAATAGAGTGAAACCGGAAAGTGGTCTGAAAGGATAGAATTCAATACAAGAAGAAAAAAAAATAATAATAATAAAATAAAAGAAAAGAAAAGGAGAGAGAGAGTTAAGATGTGACATACATGTCTAAGCATCTGGTTCTCATTTTGCAAAGTGGACAGCCTTTCTTCAAGCTCAGCATTTTTTGTCTCCAATTCTTTAACTCTAGCCTCAAGGTCAATTAGGTATGCCTTCTTCCTTTCCCTTGCTTGCTGAGCTGAAACTCTGTTCCTCAGCAACCTTTTCCAACCCTCACACAAATCAGAATATTACTAAAATGCCTCTGATAAATTAAAAACACCAAACTTGATCAAGACTTATAATGGGATACTTATAAAACTACATTATTTGTGTGTCACCATCATATATTGTCAGCCATGATTAACCCCACACACAATCATGGGTGACCTTAGCAAGGTTTAGTTTCGAAAGTGATGCAAAATTGGGACCCTTTACTACACCTCCTTACCGCTTTAACCTCTTATTCTCTTTGTCAGCAGGGCTTCTACCTCTTTTTCTCGAGCCGGTGGCAGAAGGTTGTACTGGTCCGGCAGCTGAGCCACCATCCCGGCCAGAAGCTAATGTACCAGCTGCTTCTCCACCTATCTCAGGAACTCTTCTAATCTCATCATCACTCTCCATACCTTAAAATACATAATTCCATCAAATTAAGGTAATCAATCAAAGTCAAGATCTTTCTCCATCCCAAGAAAATGACCAAAAACCCACATGGAAAAAAGTCCTACATTTTCCGAGACCTTCCTTAGATTATAGCAAAACAGCTCAAATTCCCAGAAGTATCCAGACAGCCCGCCCACATTCATACAACAAAGAAATGCATCCTTGATTATGCTAATATGAGCTGAAATTCATACTTCCCTAAACAGGATTCTCCACACAGAATCAGATGCAAAAAAAAAAAAAATCCAATGAATGAACAAAAAGGAAGAAAAAAAAAAAAAAGAAACCACAGACTACAGATGTATGAGACTCTACTAAAAGATGTTCATCCACAGCAACAATGCAATTTTTCTTTCTAAAAATGTAAAAACATGCCGCGAAAATCTCGTAAGAAACACTACAGAATCAAGAACAAGAAAGAAATACCTTCTTTGACTTCAACGTGCAGAGCTGAGCTGGAGGATCTTTCACTACTGGAAGGTATAGAGCTAGCTGCAATGGAACTGGTAGCTTGTTCTTGCATTTCCCTTAAAACACAAAAAAGGAACAGCAAAAAGAAGAAATTTACAGAGAGAGAGAGAGAGAAAGAAGAGAGAGAAAGGAAGAAACCAAAGAAGGAAAGAGTTGAAGAGAATGGGATATTTGTTTGTCAGAAGAAGGCTGGAAAAAGAGCGGGACGTTAATGCTTCAGCAGACAGGGAGAGAGAGAATAGAGGTGGTGAAGTTTTTACCCGTTGGATTAGTAATGATCTGAGGGTATATAAGTGGTGATCGTGGAAGTATTAGGAGCCATAGCGTGTTGGTTTAATCAAAAGCTAAAGAGTGAGAAACGTGGACGTCTGAAATACCGTTGGATTAGGATATAATGGAAGGTTAAGAAACATTGAACTGCGACTGAAAACTGAAAAGGACATGTGCGGAGTTAGTCTACATGGAGAAAATTGGCAAATTGCCCTATTTCCTTGATGTATGTGCTTTCGAGTTTAAAATTACAAATTTACCCTTGATACTTTCCATTTAAAACTTACAAAAATGTATATAAGACTAAATTGTCAATTTAGTCCCTTAAGTTTATGTTTTGATCCGTTATGATTCTTTATATTTAATTTTGTCTAAAGTAATCCCTTAAAAATTTTCGAATTAACCAAAGTGGTCGTTTGACCATTAATATCCAAATATTCTGTTAACTTTGTTTGATAAATTGTTAATTTAGTCCCTTGAGTTTATCTTTGTTCTGATATGGTCCCTCATATTTAATTTTGTCGAAAGTAGTCCCTTAAGAATTTTTGAATTAATCAAAGTGGTTATTTGACCGTTAACATCCAAATATTCTATTAATTTCCTTTGCGCATGCTTTTTGAGAGGATGTATTTTTGTACTTTTACACCCCCTCTATCCCATTATAAATATAGTTTTTTTTTTTTTTTTTATAATTTTCCTCTTTAATTTTGAACAAAAACCTATACCTAAATCCATCAAAATTTCTTCCTCATTCCTATTTTTCTCATTCTCTATGATTCTTGCTACCTCCTTCCTTCCGCATTTTGAATAAAAAATTGAAGAGCCGAAGGGGAGTATGAGAAATCGAAGATTGAAAGGAAAAAACCCATGTTGATACTCCCCTTCTAAAATTTAATGATTGTTTTGATATTAATGGTCTTAATCTTGTGGGCTACTGCCATTAAATTAATTTCTTGATTTCTAAAGATAAACAAAACTCGCGTTTTGTTATAAAAAAATTATTCAAATCTTCCAGTGTTTTCTCTATTCAGATTTGATGTATCTTCTTCAAAAAGTCAAAAGAAAATTGGAGACAATCGAAATCGAAACCAGGGGGAAGAAAGATTACTGGACCATGGTTTGGCTCTCCTGGAGCTTTGTAGTGAGGAAAAAAAATAGTTGTAATTGTGGATTGTTTTAGTTCGTTGAAGTAGAGGTCGAAATTAGTAGTGCATTTTTATATTTTTTGGTAAATGCAGGTAGTAAAAGGATTAATTTTGATGGATTTCAGTTAGGGTTTTGTGCAAAATTAAAGAGGAAATTTTTTTTTTTTTTAAAAAGGACTAATTTTTAAATGGTATAGAGGGGGTGTAAAAGGACAAAAATACCCCCTCTCAAAAAGCATGCACAAAAGAAGTTAACGGAATATTTGGATGTTAACGGTCAAAAAGATCACTTTGATTAATTCAAAATTTTTTAACGGACTACTTTGGACAAAATTAAATATGAGGGACCATAAGAGATCAAACATAAACTTAAGAGACTAAATTGACTATTTATCAAAAAAAATTAACAGAATATTTGGATGTTAATGGTCAAAAAGCCACTTTGGTTAATTCAAAAATTCTTAAGGGACTACTTTGGACAAAATTAAATATGAGGGATCATAACAAATCAAAATATAAACTTAAGGGACTAAATTGATGATTTATCCATGTATATAAATTTAAAAGTGTATTTATGTTATATAATTACTATAAAAATAAGATGGAAAACAAAACTAGAATTAGAGAAGAAAAGTAAAATAAAAAAAGTATTTTTCTAATATATTTCATACATAAAGAAAATTGATGGATTTGGTTCAAAATATTTATATTTTTAAGTGTGGTTGATCATTTTTTTTTTTCTTTTTTAGTTAGTAAGTTTTCAATGTATAATAAACATGTGTATTTGGTCAATTCCTTGACAAAATTACAAGTCAATTTTGTGAAGAAAAAGACCAAATACATATGCTTATTATACATTAGAGACCTACTAAATAAAAAAAAAAAAAAACAAGGAATCAATTGTACCAATGATCGAAAGATTAGGACCAAATCCACCAATTTTCCATATTTCATATATAAATTGCACACATCTAACCTACTATATATAGAGATAAAATATATATATATATATATATTGAACGCTCCATTATGTTCTTCATGAATAGGGAGTTATAAGAAATTAAATGTATAAGGGGTTAAGAAACTCAAAAAATATGGGAGTTGAGAAAAGTTCAATGGACATTCAAATGAAAAAAGGAATTTATAACACTTCCCCTTGGATGTCCATTGTGCAAAGAATATGCCTCATTAAAATTTTACTAGAAAAAAACCTAGTGAAAAAAATTCCTAGTAAAGAAAAGAGTATATTGTTCTCTGTACACTCTCTCTGATAATTATATAAGATATTTGTAACCAAATATTCCAATATCACAGATTAGTCTTTAAAATATTGAAGCCAACAATGTCTTAGTGAACAAATCTACCAAATTGTTATTTGAATAAATTTGCGTAACATCAATAGCACCATTCTTTTGAAAATCAAGAGTGAAGAAGAATTTTGATAAAATATACTTTATACGATTTTGTTTGATATATCATTCTTGCAAATAAACCATATATGCAACATCATATTCATAAAATATTGTATTCCTTGTAAGAAGATAAATCACATCTCTCTCGGATGTGTTGAGACATTGATCTTAACCAAACACATTCAGACTTGTTTCATTAATTGCTATAATCTCTACATGATTCGAAAAAGTAGCACCAAGTATCTATTTGGTAGAACGTCATAAAATATTTGTGTCACTACATAAAAAAGATGGCCTGTCTAAGATTTCAGAGATATCGAAAGACATGTTTAATTCCATTTTAATGTATTGCTAATAAATTTAGTTGGACATGAACTAAACTTGTTAATAAATTAACAGCAAAGTTATATCGCGTCTTGAATTATTAGCAAGAAGTTCTTCATTGTTTTCACAAGATCAAAAATATCCATTTTTTCACTTTGATTGATGTACAAAAATTTCAATTCCTTCTTTTAAAGTGTTTGATCTTGAAGCCGAGACAAATTTTATTTTGGAGATATTTCATCCCAATTTCTTTCAAAGTACCTAATTATAACCTTTCTTTCTCAATGAAAACACATGGACAAATCTGATTATTTTGATAACTTTCTTTCAACAAGCATTGGGATGGTTATAGCACATTTGTCCAAATTCCTTTAAACAATACAAAAATCTTTGTAATTTTATTAAATATAGTTATCAAGAATTTGATTTGTATGCTTCTGGCATTCTTAAATCCTTTATAAATTTTTATATATATATCATTATCAATTGAGACATATAAATAGGTTGCAATTACATTCATAAGATGCATATTGAAATCTTCATTAGCTTCCCGATTAATGAGATATCAAAATGTAATTGCATCCATCACATGACAATATGTGTTCTCATAGTTATTTCTAAGCTTTTGTGGAAAACCTTCCACAACAAATCCTATTTTATATCTTACAACTTCATTTTTCTTATTGGTTTTTATATAAATACTCATTTGTACCCTATAAATATGACATTTTCAGGTATCCAAACTACATGTCTAAAAACTTCATGTTTTCAAGTAAGTTAAGTATGTTTGAATTGCATATTTCTATTTAGTAAATCTCATCTATGTCAAACATATGCTCATGATTATCATTATTGTTCACAATAGCTAACTTTACAGTATATATAAAAATATTATCGACAAATATTTATTTTCAGATTGATCATTTCCCCATAGATACATAACTTACTTATCATTCTCTACTTTTTTAGTCTGTTCAGGTACCTGAACTTCTTTTAGAGTTATTTTATTGTAATGTCTCTTACTCTTCAAGAGTATTAATTTTTTTTTAATGGGCTTTAGAATATTTGCTTCCTTTCTTTTGCAAAAATTTTTTTCTTTAGAACCAATTGGTCTACCATATTTCTAGTTTGTCATAAACTCATTTGCTATTTCATTGACTGATTATCTTAATGGGACATCAATTCGTACAAGAGCATTTGCAACTAATATATAAAACTTAGTCACTCTCTTTATGTCAGTAAATGTATATGACAATTGATTTTCTACACTTCGTAAATAAAATATATATATTTTTTGAACTTCAAGTTTACATTACTTTGCATGGTGATCAAGATATTGCAAAATATTTAGTGTAATATTTTTACCATGCAACATTTTCTTTTCTTCCCTAATATTGAGAATACTAATTTTAATATAATAATTGAAAAATCAAGCCATAAAAATATCTCCTATCATAGATAATTAAACGTGATATATATTTTCAACTTTCTTCTAGGACCATTTTGTTGTGTTGTGGTAGAGCTATAAGGACATATACCGTACATTTAAAAATTTTAAGATAGAAAATATTTGACTCCTGACCATAAGTTAATTGTAATTGGGAGAATTTAAGATACTTTCTTGGCTTGATGCACACAATTGCTATTGCATACAAAATTACATGGCCCCAAATAGTAGAAAATTTTATTCTCATAAGCTAAAGTATAGTCATTAATTGAAGTCCTTAATAAACAACTCAACTAAATTATTTTGTGTATGAACATGAGTTATAAAATGTTCAACACTAATGTCAATCGATTTACCGTTATTAGAAGCCTGAGATAAATATTCACCAACATTATCCAAACATATTAATTAAATTGTATAATCTGAAAATTCTATTCGCAGTCTTATTATTTGAGAAAGCAATCTCACAAACTTCAAGTTGCAAAGTTGCATCTATTAGAACCATAAAATACCATAATAGTCTACATGAAAGGTGAATTAGTCCACATATATCACCTTAAATTCATTAAATAAATATCAGAGGTTCAATTTCAACTTTAACTGTTGATGACTTAATACTCAATTTACCTTAAGAAAAAGTATTATATGAAAATTTCTTTTGATTGAAAAATCTTAAGGTTTTTCCATGTGTGTCCATGTAGATTTTTAATAATTTTTCACATCATACTTGAACTAGAGTGCCTTAAAGATCATGCCAAATAGTAAAATTTATTGAATTAATAAACTTCTAGTTTATTGTGGCAACTAAAAAAAAAAAAAAAAAACATATGCAAATTTTCTAATATAATTTTCTTACTCGAAATAATATTTGTAATATGGAAATACTTACCATTTTATTCTTTATAGTCTCCACATAATATTCATTAAAACAAATATCTTTAAAACTTAACAAATTTCTTTTAGACTTAATTGAAAAAACCAAAGCATTGTTTATAATTAATTTCGTTCCTCTTTTCTAGATCCTTCATTTAATCTTGTACTACCAAAAATTATAAAAACACATACATCATCTATTTTTATTTTCATAAAGTATTTTCTACCTTTAAGAATATTATCATCATCCATATTTTTAATCAAATAAGAAATAAGAAACATTATAAATACAAATATAATAAACACATCATACTAAATATTAAATAAATAATAAAACATAAATATATTAACATAATAAAATAATAAAATAAAATATATTAGAATATTCTAATTCTTTCTTTTCAATGTTCAAAAAATAAGCATGATACTAATGATCTTTCAAGGCTCAAAGATAATATAATTTTTTTTTTCTTTCTTATTTTACTTCTGGTATTAAGAAAAATATTTATGACCACATTAAGATAATTATATAATATATTAAAATATTAAATAAAAAAATACATAAACATACTAAAAATAAGAATAAAAATAAACTTTTTTTAATAGTCATTGTTCTTTACCCTATTTCTGGTGATTTTCAATATTTTGGTACTTAAAACTTCATTTTAATAATTATAATTATAAGAGCCAAATTTATCACGACTATGTGAATATGTCCATATCTACAACTACAACCATGAGCATGCACAATTTCCTTTGGGATCATAATTATGAATTGTAACAACATTCACTTCTGGGAATGGAGTAAAACATGTTGATCAAGTTTTGTGATTTTTCTTATAATTATTTTGTTTAGCAATAAGAATGCGAGAAATTAAATTAATATATTTCTTAAAATATTTCTCACGAATATTATTGTTGTAGGACGGTATTTAAAAGATGAAAAGTAGAGCATAGTTCTTGACAAATAATTTCATTTGGTGACTTTAAAAGTCACAAATTTGAGTTTAGTAAGATTTGACATAAGAAGAAACAACGCACCTATTTGTTCTTGAGTCGAACTTCAAATAATGTATTAAACTGGCAGAGGTACATGTTGATAACATGTTATAAAACTACTATAAAAATAAGATAAAAAATAAAACTAAAACTAGAGAACAAAGGTAAAATAAGTATTATTTTAATATATTTCATATATAAAATGCACACATCTAACCCACTATATATAGGGATAAAATATATATAACTCTCCATTATGTTTTTCATGAATAGGAAGTTACAAGAAACTAAATGTATAAAGGCTTAAGAAACCAAAAAGATATGAGAGTTGAGAGGATTTTAATGGACATTCAAATAAAAAAAGGAATTTATAAGAATTTTGAGTTTATATATTTATTTTTTATTTTAAACTTTTTTACCTTCATTCAAATTCATGATCTTTGATAATTAGGTGAGACTATTATCACTTAAAATTGTAATAATATCAAACTGAATCAAATATCGAATATTTAAGTTTAATTTGATTAAGTTTTGAACACTGTCAAACCAAATTTAATTGCGTATGTAATGTTTGAAATTTTTTGATTAGTTTTTTAGATAATATTCTAGTAGGCTCAACTAATATCTTAAACACAAAAACTTATTTAAATTATTAGCTTATTTATTTGTATAGTTAAAAAATTGTTTATCTTCAAAAAGTTAAAAAATATAATTTTAAATAGTAAAAATACAAATAAATAATTATTTATCTATAATATATAAATATTTTAATTTATTTGCAACATTCAAATATTTATCAAGAAAATTATTTATTTCATAAATAAACAGTCTTAATCAAATATGAATGAACTCAAATAAATTTTATTTGAAAACTATTTACCTCAATAACACTCTTTGTACTACCACATGAGTAATACCATGTTATTGGAGGGTTAACTTGTTAAGTAATTTTTGAGTGTTGAAAATTTAGGGTGTATTTAGATTAAGATTATTTTTGAGCACAATTTAACTCAAAATGAATGTTATTTGTAACTTTTTTGAAAATGAATTTTATGTTAGAAAAAGTGGGAGTTAATTATATAAGTTTTATGTCAAGAAGGCTTAGTTTAGTGGGTAACAACCTTACTTATGATCCAAGAGATTATGAGTTCGAGATATGTTACAGGCGAAAGTGCCTCAAAATTAAAAAAAAAAATTATATAGATTTTATAAGGTGTAATGATTAGTTTTGTAAGAGAATATATATATATATATATATATATTAAAGTATATGATATTATTTTATTAATATTATAAATAATATTTAAATTTAAGTGAGGTCCACAACTTTAACCTTACTTTGATATATATATATATATATATATATATTATATTGACCTAATATAATAGATTTAATGGAAAAAAAATACAATTAACTACATGAATTTTCTATTGATTGCTTAGTATTTTTTAGTGTCCCGTTTACAAATTAAAAAGTCATAATTTTAAGGCACGTTAAGGAGAAAAAAATTATGAACATAAAAATCATAAAGAATTAAACGTAATATATTTTTTTATTTTTTACAAATATTCCTTACATACAGATTACATAACATGTGACCATTACTATATATATATATACATAATTTTTTTTTTTTTGGTGAAATAATTCTCAAGAAAAAAAATTCTCATGACTATATTAAATATATATATTCGATAACAT
>JAXGGT010000131.1:8774189-8789358 GCA_035583425.1 Marsdenia floribunda | reverse complement strand
AATTTCCTAACAAAATCCGTCAAAAAGGATTTTATTGTCCAATCGTAAAATAGTTTGGGACCTTAAAAGTTAAAAAACAAACTTTTAGGACTAAAGTTGTCAAAAATAAATTTGTTTGGGACTAAATCCACAAATTACTCCTTGGAGTTTGTTCGAACAATATTTGTTGTTAAAAACGACATTAACCAAATTTAAAACCAATAAATTTTGTACATTATTTGGCTAATTAACAGTTGTACTTGTCCGTACAGCTTTATTTCTGAAATGGAAAATTGTTTATTATTTTGAAATGAAGGAGAAAAAAAAAAAAAAAAAAAAAAGGAAGCTGCAGAAGTTCTTGTTCTTCAATAGTCAGTGTAACTGAAGCTGAATCAAAAAAAAAAAAAAAAAAAATGAGAGAAAAATTAGTTAGAAAATGAGAAGAGAGAAAATGCTGAAACTGGAGCCAGAATTTCCACTTGAACGGGAGGTTAGCTATGCAAAGGGACTTCAAGTTTTGAGTTCTGGAATGAAGGATCGGATTAAGACCATTGAAAATGAAGTAAAGTTTCTGGTGATGTACAGGCATTGTTTATCAAATCTGGACGATCCACCATTTGGGAAGAACAAGTTTGTCGAAATACTCCGTCGCAGTGATGCCACGCTGAAGCAACAGAGGAGGATTTTCGATGAAGCTCTTCTTCTCGGTGCTGCGGAAGCCAAATCATGGGAGACTGTGGGTTCTGAGTTGCTACAAGAAATTCAGAGCTACAAGAGAACTATCTGGGAAGACTTTTTGGTGTTCTTTGACTGCTCTTACTACTGCTCCTTTTCGGTACTCGAGCTGCTGAAACTCATCAGGTACGTGGTCGCTTTACTGCCAATCAGTGGCAAATTGCAATTGCAGTTGCAATCCCTCTTCCAAGAGAAGCTGCACTTGTTCGGAAGGATTGTGGAGTTCTATTCCGAACACTGTATTAGGGCGTTCAAAGTTAGGGATTTACAATCTACGAATATTTCTGCTCTCGGAGCTTGGGTTTGGACTGCAGCAAGTTTATGCCTTCTGAACTGGGCTCTAGATGAAAAAGATGACCCCAAATTGGATCAGTATCTTTCCAGATCGAATCGGAAGTTCAGCTATGTCCTTTATGATGTCACGAAGATTTGTCTTTCTTTTCTCAAGGCTATGCTGCCATTATCATCACTGTCAGGGGATCAAAATTTCAAGGTTGGTGAACTTGTTTCGAGATTTGACGGATTTCAACTTCACAATTTGAAGGAATATATGGCCATGGATGATATTCAATTGCTCTGCGATGGGGTGATTGTTTTGATTACATTTCTCATGGATCCGCCGCAGCTGGAGGCAAATGACGGGCAATTATCTATGGCGAAAGGTTATGCTGCTCTCGACCGCCTTGTAAATCTACTGGATGCTGCAGAAATGAACGAAGCAAGCAAGCATTCCCTTCTTCGTGATTTCTTGGAAATGGTAAAAACAATCGAAGCACAGGTCAGAAAACCCTAATCCCCAGTTATTTCTTGATTCATCAACTTTCAATTGCCCTAGTTAGATCCATAAAACTAAAACTTATTTGAAAATTTCCGAATCCCAATTTTTTTAATTGTCACTGGAAAGATTTTCCCCGTCGTTTGATGTAAAAATCTAGACATTTTAGTATCTAAACTATTTTGGATAGATGGGGGCTTTTTATTTTCTCCTTTCATCTTCTTCCTCTTCTTTCTTTTTTTTTTTTTTTTTTAATAATTGAGTTCCTATTTAAAAAAAAAAAAAAATTAATTCCCAAATTATTTTTATTTAGATGAATTTATTTTAAATTCTCAGAATTACATAGATCAATTTATCCAAATAAAAATAATTTAAAAATTAATTTTTCTAAAACTAATAATCTATGTACTAATTAGTCCACATATAAATAATTTAAATACTAAAATACAAATAAAATAAAAAATTGATATTCCCTTTGAATTGTTGAAGCATATTAGGAGCATGATTTCCTAAGGGAAAATTCTCTAATTTAGTCCCTTAACTATTTATGTTTATTCGAATTGGTCCTATAACTTTAATTTAATCTAAATTGATCCTTTATCTATTTTCTATTTCTCAAATTGGTCCTCCCAACTAAAATTGACCAAAAATTTGATCACTTTATCGGTATATCTATTAAATTAAAAGGTTATTTTAGTCATTTTATGTTACAAAAACAAGAAAAAACATAGAATAAATATAATATTTTAACCAAAATACTCACTTTTTTCAAGAAAATGAGAAGAGATGTGAATAAATTTAATATATCTATTCCATTTTTTCTTTTTTTTTTATAACATGAAATGATCAAAATACCCTTTTAATTTAATGGATATGTCGGTAAAGTGATCAAATTTTGGTCAATTTTGGTTTGAAGGACCAATTTGGAAAATAAAAAATAGATAAAGGATCAATTTGAATAAAATTAAAGTTATAAGACTAATTCAGAGAAATGTAAATAGTTAAGGGACTAAATTGGGAAATTTTCCTTTCCTAACATCTTTTAAAATATTATCTATGTTACTGATAAAATTAAAATATGTATTATTTTAATTATCTTTTAAAGCTAATACTGTTAACTTTCATTAAATCAATATTTATTTTTTTTAAAAAAATAAAAATTATAATTACATTAAAAAAATTTATAAAATTTTTTTAAAAGTAAATTTATAATTTTTTAATGAATATAAAGTTTTTGGACCAATCGTGTATTAAGTAAGTTACATGTCCAAAAATATTTTCTCAATTTCAAGTATGAAACTAGTAGTTTCAGACACGATTAAACTCGTTGATAGCTAGGCCTAGAAAAATTGAACATATTTGAATAACATTTTTAGGAAAAGGGTGCATGCATTATGGACTAAACATACCTTTACATGTACCAACAACCTATTGGTCTTATAAATAGGAGGAATTTTGTGCCTTCATCAAACGCAAGGTTTGTAAATCAAATCTTTTGCATTGGGCGGTAGAGAAAGTTTCCTCTCAAAAAAAAATCTAACAACTCAATTTTAAATTAATCGAAACCTAAAATAGCTATTAAACACAGAGGTTCGATTTCAAAAAAAAGGAAAAAAAGAACATACCTTTAGATCATAATCCTTCTGTTTTGTGCATGTCGCAAGTCAGTAGCCGAGAGAAGCCTCTGTATTACTCTAAACCTTCTCTCGGCTTCGACATGTGAACTTGGTTAGACTAGTTTTTGCTGATAGGATAATTTATCTTGTTTAGTACATGATCTTATCTTCATTATAATACAAATCCATTCTTATTAGTCTTCCTATATATATATATGGTTCTTTTTTTTTTTTTTTTAAATTTCTAGTATGGAATGTTATAATAGAAAATTCTTTATAGTCTTTAAAACAGATAAAAACATTTATATAGTATTTTATCTCACATCCTAAGTATGATAAGACCACAATAGTGTCAAATAGGGCATGAGATCTCCTAATACACTCTTTTAATATATTATTTAAGATACTAATAAAACTAAACACGTATCACTTTGATTAACCTGACCTTCGATTAAATTACTATTTATAACTTTTTAGAAAAACAAAATTATAATTACATTAAAAAAAAAAAAAAAAAACATAAATTTTTTTTTCATCAATCCAAAAGATTAAAACTATTTTAGTAATTTTTATTTTGTAAAAAAGTTATATATTTATTTAATGGAAATTAATAAAGCTAGCTTTTAAGGTTAATCAAATTAAAGTGACATATGTTTTAATTTTATTGGTGTCTTAAACAATGTCTTAGAAGAGTGTCTTAAGACATCCCACGCCATCAATTAATTAACTAATTGTCACGACTCAGAATTGCGATTCGATTTTGGGTGTAGCAACACCTCTTTATAGTGCAAGATTTTCTAACACATTGTCTATGATACCAATAAAATTAAAACACGTGTCACTTTGATTAACATCAACAACTAACGCCGTTAACTACCCTTAAATCAATATTTATAATTTTTTAAAAAAAATTAAAATTATAATCACATTAAAAAAATTATAAAAACATAAAAATGTTTCTTCACATTAATCTAAATAATTAAAATTATTTTAAGAATTTTTATTTTTTAAAAAAGTAATAAATATTGACTTAACTGAGTTAGTTTTTAATGTTAAGTAAATTGATATGTGTTTAAATTTTATTAGTATCTTACACAATATTTTAGAGAATGTCCTCTTCATAAAGTCTAGTGTTCCCATTAAGGCCCAACATATTAGCCCAATCGCAAATTAACTAATGAACCTTTAAAACTTTAGAAGTAGCTCTCATCTAGTATAGTCAACTAGCTGAGCAGTATCATATATATATATATATATATGTCTGTATATAATAACTATATTTTTAAAATTATCCATTACTTATGCATATATTGATATTAAACTTTGTTAGACCACTTTAAATACATAATCGCATATAAACCCATATACTTTATTTAAATAAATCTAACACTTCCTTGTTCTTGACTCCCAGGAAAAGGTGATCAACACAATCAAACCAGAGGTTAGATATCCTTCAGGATCTAATAATAATAATAATGTGCAAACAATGATGGACGAAGTTGTTGTCGGTTTGGAGAGTAAGGTAAATAGCATACGAGATAAGCTTATAGGAGGATCAGAAAAACTTCAAATCATCTCAATTGTTGGCATGCCTGGATTAGGTAAGACTACTTTGGCGAAAAAAATTTATAATGATCCTTCTATTAAGTCTCACTTTATGAAATCCGCATGGTGTACTGTTTCTCAATCTTACGACAGTAAAAAATTGTTGCTTGATATTTTAAATGATGTAACTGAGGTGAACCAGAGTTTCTTTGAAATGGAGGAAGAGGACTTAGCCAATGAGCTTCGAAAATGTTTGATTGGGCAAAGGTATCTAATAGTTATGGATGACATTTGGGATGTTAGTGCATGGAACAAACTCAAGTTATCATTCCCAGATGAAGAAAAATGGAGTAGAATCTTGTTTACTAGTCGAATTCAAGATGTTGTTTCAAGAGCTAAGTCAGATGGCATTCGGTATCCTCTAAGTCCACTCTCTGATCAAGAATGTTGGGAACTCTTGCGGAGGAGATTATTTCATGGTGAAAAAATGTGCCCCATAAATTTAGTCAAGGTTGGTGAGGAAATAGCAAAACATTGTGAAGGTCTACCTTTGGCTGTTGTCTTAGTTGCAGGACTTCTGAGAGGAAAAACTCAGAATCTGAGTTGGTGGGAACAAATTAGAGACAGTGTATGTTCGAGTATTTCAGAAAATGGCTGTGACCGTATTATGGAACTCAGTTACCAGCATCTAACAGAACCTTTAAAAGTTTGTTTTCTTTATTTGGGATTATTTCAAGAAGGAAAAGTAATTGGAGTTCAAAAAGTAACAAAACTATGGATCTCAGAAGGATTCGTACGACAACTGTATGAGGAGAAAGATTTGGAGATTTTGGCTAAAGAATTGTTGAGTGACCTTGTTGACAGAAGTCTGCTAATGGTTTCTTGTAAAAGTTCTAATGGTGGGATTAAGTCTTGTCGTATTCATGATTTGTTGCGAGAATTCTGCTTGAGGAAAAGCAAAAAAAATAAATTCTTCCAAGTTGTTACATACCGGACATGGTGATCATGAAGCTTTTTCTTACAATAATTATCGAGTACTGATTAAGAATGATCAGCAGTTGAGATCTTTTCTTGCTAGTCATAGGAATGACTCATCCTCATCTTCTTCTCCCCTGAATTCCTTACTTGTATCTACTGGAACTTTTGAGCCATTTGGTAGGGAGGAAGAAATCAGCTTCTTTTGCAACCTAAGACATCTTCGAGTACTGGATTTGGAGACAGTCAAGTTTCTTGGAGATTTTCCGGAAGAGGTAACTAAATTGACTCAGTTGAGGTACTTGGCAATTTGGTGTACTAATAATTATGTTCATGAAAAGATAGAGGAGCTTGGAAATCTTCAGACCTTTCGTATCAGAAGTGAAGATAGCCGCAGCTGCATTTTACAATCTAAACTCTTGTTAATGGAAAACTTGAGGCACGTCGACATTGGAAAGGTTTCTCCTCGGATTTATTTTGCTAGTAACATACTACCCCAGATGAAAAATATTTGTTCTTTCTCCTATCCATGCTTTACTTCTGAAAGAGAAGTTGAGACTTTCTTGAGAATTGTACCCACAATTCGTAAACTCAGATGCCAATTCTCTTCCTGTTTATTGAACAGTCAACATGTAAAAATTGGTTTTTTGAGTAATCTTGAATCCCTGAACATGGCATGCGTGGGTTCAATTTCTCCGGGGTACGAATTTTCCTTACTTTCGCTCAGGTTGAAAAAACTGACATTGTCGAATTTTCAAATGCAGTGGTCTGAAATATCTAGAATTGCTGCGGAGTTGCTGAATTTGGAAGTGCTGAAATTATTGGGGCATTCTTTTGTGGGGAAATATTGGTATGTGAAGGAAGATGATAAGTTTTTAAAGCTCAAGTTCTTGAAGCTTCGCGGGTTGAAGATTGTACAGTGGGATGCTTTCGATGAGAACTTCCCTCTTCTTGAGCAGATGGTAGTGGAACAGTGCCACAAACTTGAAGGGATTCCGTGTTGTTTCGGTGAGATTCCGACACTGAAGATGATTCAAGTTCGGAGATGCCGACGTTCGGTTCTCAACTCAGCTGAGGACATTCGAAGGCAACAAAATGCACTTGGGAATGAAGATTTTGAACTTCTTTCCACGCAAATGTTGGACCAAAATTTGTTCGGATAGGACTGAGATATGGTGAACTTACGTAGAATGTATGGTGGTGGTCTGCTTCTACCATGATTCGATTACGAATGGTATATTTGTTTTTTGTCTTTATTTCCTATGCTAATTGGTTTGTGATTAGAAAATGCTTCTCATATGTTTTAAAAATTAAATTTATAGGTTTTTGTTAGTGGTGGAAAATTAGTTAATTTAGGGTGTTTTTGGATTGAAACTTTTTTTGAGAAAGCTCATTTTTTTCAAAAAGAATTGAGTTGATTGTGAATAACAAGGAGTAAGGTGGGGCCAATGTAAGATGTTGTCTAGTAAGTTTGAGACAAAAATAATATATTTTATTAGTGTAATGATGATTTTTTATTTGAGTTATATATATTTATATGTATATATTGAATATTTATAGTAAGTGGGTGAATTTTTTATTCATTTTTTTGCCCCCTCATCGTACATGAACAGTAACATGTCATATTGGTGTCCAAACAAGTACAACTATTTTTTTTTGAGTTTGAGTAAAATTTTGAAAAAAAATCTCAATTCAAAAACAGCCTCAGTCTTTATTTTACTACTTTTTTTTCCAATTTACTATATTTTTACATAATTAAATTTGAATCTTAGTCTTTATGTAAAACCTATAATTCGTATTTATTTAAGATATCACGGGCACTGAGCAACACATATAATCATCAAAAGTCATGGCATAATACATTGCATCAGGAGCTCCTTGTCCAATGACCAAATCGGTGCTAAACGTAGAAGAAGGCAAAATAGATTCTTTCTTTATCTTAATTTATGATTACTCAGTGCTAACGCTGTTATAAATGGCATTGCTTACCACCTATATATATATACACTAGAAAATGTTAATATATTATATTATTAATATATTATATTTTGTTTAAATAAAATTAATTTAAGAATAAAAAATTAAAAATAAAATATAAAAATTCTATGGTCTAAACAATAGAAATACAGGCTGTATTTAGTTTTCCATTGTGACCTCATGGCGATTTTTCAGGACCCGAGTTAATTGTGGTTTTTTCTTTTTCACACAGAATGGGTATATATATATATATATTCCTTATTTCAAGTTAGCTTGTTGTGTCTTGGAGGGATTAGGACTCATTTACTAGAGATGGTGTGAAAAGCTTTACTTGGAGCTCATTGGTTTAACCCTATCAACTCTCCCTCTCAGTAATGCTGTATTTATTCTCTAAGGAAAGTTTATGGTTATTTACATGATTTCATAATGGAGTATTGTTGATCCTCTGTGTATACAGGATGGATATTCCTGAAAGTTCCAAAGTTTGAGAGTGTTATACTGATCTTTCACCTAAGCTTTTAAGAGAGTCTTGTCTAGTTGAATCATGTTTAGAATATTCATAGTATAAACACAAAAATCAGAAATGCCTCTGATAGAGGAAAACTAGTCTGAGACAAAAAACAAGAGGAAAAGAATATGAAGACTGAGATTACAACTATTTTATCTACGTTTTTTTTTTTCTCTTTCTTTTATTAGGTTCTTAATGTAACTAGTAAGTCTTCGCACTTTCACTAAGTGTGGTTATGCTGCATGTTGACTGCCATAAAGAGGTCTCTTCCCAAAAATTATGAAGGACTGATTTGTCATATTATTTATTGTCTTGGTTAAGAACTGGGAAGTTTATGCCTAGGACATGCTAGAATACTAAATTGCACCTGTCGATAGATGCTTTAGTGGAAAAATCATGGAGATAAAGTGAAGTGCTTGTTCGATTCACATGATACAACATATAGAGTAATAGATTTGCATGTTATGATGGTGTTGGAATGACTTGGATGTGTTTTCATGAAAAGGATCAGGTCATAGGTTCTTTTTTAATACTTCTGAAAGATCTTCAACCCAAAGTTCTGTTCGAAGCCTTTATTAATCAAGTCTGCGTCATAATATGAAACCTTGCATGTTCATCTCAGCTTTTTCTAAGCCATTTTTAAGTAAGATGAAACAAAAGTCCATATATTAGGTCTCTCTTCTCTAGTACTTTTTAAGGTTTTGTTGTTTTATTTTCTGACAAATTTGATATGACCCCGAGAAGTGCTATTCTAAAGCTCATGTTGCAGTGTATGTAAATATAGGTCAACGTAGGAGGAGTGAAAAGTACTGTTATGTTTGCTCTATTGTCCTCCTTGAAGCGTTTTGGGATAAGCTCATATACCTTATTTGTAGTCTACTTTTAAGTGGCTTTATCTTTTAACTTCTTGTTAGGTTGTATTTGTATCATTTGTTAGGTTGTATTTTGATTTTCATATGCAACTCATCTTAAGATTGTTTATTTGCTATGTTTTGTGTGTTATCTGTTTACATCCAGGTTATCTTTCAGTATGGTTTTGTGACAAGGGGTGGCTAAAAGGATACATCAGAAAGTCGTGTAGGTCACGAATTTAAAGATGTCATTTTTATCTTTGAGTATTCATCTATTTTTATTTCTTTCAGTAATTTCGTGTTTATTCTTTGAATCTAGATAAAAGAACCTTTGCAGGTGCTGAAATATATTGCTATGAGCTTTAGATTTTGGTTTCTTTTGGTGTCAAAAGACTGTAATCATATCTATCCAGTTAATGGTTTCATCTCTCCTACTATTATTTGGATTACTCAAACTTATAGATTCCAAATTCTTGCTCATAAGTTTGAATTGAAGGAATTAACTTAAAAAAAAAAGTGGAAGACTCAGAGGAATTAGGTTCACTACAAGAAAATAGCTGATTTGCGATGACAAGAGCCTTCGCTAAACAACGAGGGCACAACGACGGCTCACCGATAGTATTGATTTTGTTGACTGTCCATTGCAAATCCCTCGCAAATTTGCTATGCAATCACGGCCCTCGCTGATCCTCGTAGAGGGCGTAGCGACAACAATGCATTTTTTTTTCTGAGCTCTCACAGATCTGCGAGTGCTCAGCGACGACCATTGATTTAATGCACCATTTTAGGGTATTTTAGGGTTTAGGGTTTATCGTATATTTAATCTATATAAATGCATTTTAAACACATACACATTGTGTTAATTATATATATATATATCTCGATAATAATCTAAAAATTTTCCTTACTTCATAAATATAAGTATGAAGTTTTATTAATGTAACATAGAATGTATATGCCTATATGAATATATAAAGAACGTCTTATTATATAAATCAAATAATTAATCCGACCATTTGATATAACCATCTGTATAAATTATGCATATAAAATAAGTTTTGACTTAATCGGATATTATTTCATATGTCATTCATATACATTTGTAATTTTAATACCGAAATATACGCATTTTTTTTTTTCAGAAAAATTTGTTACAAATATAATAAAAACTAAATGTACAAAATTTGAAGCAAATCCGATATTATTTCATATGTCATCCATATACGTTTGTAATTTTAATACCGAAATATAATAAGCTATATAATTAAATAAAAAATAAAAATTTCTCTCTAAAAAAATGTTTGATATTATGTGTGTGTATATATATAACACTTATATTGGGTATATATACATAAAACACAAAAAATTACTCTCCAAAATTTCAGATTTTCCCACCCATTTTCTTCTTTCCCTCCACCCTTTTTCTTCTTTCCCAAAATTTCAGATTTCCTCATTCTGTT
Organism: Marsdenia floribunda; assembly: GCA_035583425.1. NCBI lineage: Eukaryota > Viridiplantae > Streptophyta > Magnoliopsida > Gentianales > Apocynaceae > Marsdenia > Marsdenia floribunda. Next base: position 8,778,937 of record JAXGGT010000131.1, on the reverse strand, counting down.
TTTCTCATTTTTCTTTCTAATTCTTCTGTGCCTCCATCTCGTTTCTTTACTTCACCAATGAGCCCCTCAAGTCCATCTTCTTTTGGCTGTTCGGCCCGTTTGCTCCTCTCTCCCTCACCGCTGGCGACATCAGATTTGGAGAGAGTGGACTGGAATGGTGCGCAGGTAGAAGCGGATTGGATTGAAGGAGAGGAAGAGTTATTGAAGAAGTTAATGGGAAATCATCAACATCCCTCCCTGAAGATGTGGCTCAAGACCTGCAACGGTAAGCACTTGCATGTTCCTTTTTTCCCCTCAACATTTCTGAACAGATCCCCTTTTCATCTGGGATTTTGTATGTTTTTTTCTTTTTACTGCATCTTTGCCTCGACCTGTGTGCAAATTAAAGAAATGTTGAAGTCTGAGCTTGTTATTTTGCTTGATAGTTGAATTTCATGATCTATTTAGTGAAAAACAACTTGATTTCACGCACAATGCTTGGCTGATGAGTTTGTTGGGATTGGGCGTGGCTGATGAGTTTGCTGGGGTTGGGCGTGGCTGATGAGTTTGCTGGGGTTGGATTTCGATTTATTCGTTTATTTTTCCCTTTTCTGGTTCAAGGTTGGAGGCCAAATCAGTTATAAAGTTATGATGGTTACTTGGGTATCTTCTAGCACTTGTAACTTTGGTTTCTTTTATTTATGGTTAGTCTAGATGTAACTGAATGGCTGAAAATAATTTATGCATTTCCTCTACTTGGTATGACGGTTCCAAGTGGAAATTCGCTGGGTACTTTAGGACGTCGTTGTTGCCTTCTTTGCTGTATTTTCTGTGACTTCTGAAAGCATTGGAACTATGAAGAGTAGAGAAAGCAAAATGGCAGATTATTGGGGTTATATATCAACTAATTGATTCCATACATGAGATGCATTTTGATATCATTTTCCAGTTCAAATGGAATCATATAATGAGTTGTTGGGAATGCCCTTGATTGATTTATGGGTCGGAATTATTAGTTTCTAGTTTTGGGTGAAGTGGCTGGTGCTGGTAAAACTGCAGGCATGCCTGCATGATATTGCTTGTTGTGTGATCTCTATAAGGCCTCCTATATATATATATATATACATATTTCCTTTTCAGCAATTGAAAAGGTTCCTGGAAATATTTGAGTTTACTTATACATAAATTCAACTTCTTGATCTTGCTTGATTAAATTTGATAAGGTTTCATTTGTTCATTTTGTCTATGATAACTTATAATTAGATCAACTCGAGGTATGTGTGTGTTCAATTAGGTTTATAAGCACTCAAATCTGGTAGTGAACTACTTGAATTAGCTTTAACTTTTGTTGAACTGAATTTTATCATGCATTTCCTGTGAAGTCTCTAACATAAGAAGGGAAGTCCACTATTTTTAAGCAGGCAAGTTTAGAAGATATCACCATTATGATAACAAACTTGTTTTGCTTATATGCTTTGAATTAGAAAAATTTACTACAATATCGAGTTGCTTCCCCTGCAGATAAAACTCTAATTCCAAACTGGGTTTGATGAGACAGAGCTTAAGAGCTACATCCCTGTCATCCATGCCAATGTCTATCAGACAATAGAAGTATGTATTCTTGGAAACGGTGTGTCAGTTATTTCCCTTTTTTGTCGTATGTAAAAGGGTGGCTGTGTGTATAGTTTCATCATTAGACTTATTGAAAAAATATGTCTGAATGAAACCCTATGCTGACATTGATTAACTTAGTATTTGTTATTGTTTGTGCAGATATTACATGATGGAAAGGAATTGGCTCAAAGTGATTCAGATTCCTCAAAGTATGTTATATATATCTGCTGAGAACAAGGTCTGGATGGAATATTAGCCACATTACTCCTTGTCCATGGATCCTTTTACTTTTTGCATATGATCTTGAATGTGGATGACTGAATAATCTGATTGTAGTAGCAGCTTAAAGTTTCTCAATTTAACTTTCTACTTGATGTCCATTTTCATGTGTATTCATATAGACTTAAGTTTCCTTCTTGCTTGCTTCTTTTCTGGAGAGGGATCAAAGGTACAACATTCTTCAATAATATGATGTATTTTGAATTATTAATTGTCTTTTATTTAATAAATTATTTAAATTTTGAATTAATTTTCATCTTTACGAATGTTAATTTTGTTTTTTAATTTTAATAATATTTTAATATTAAAATTTTATGTTATTATAATATTATATATTCAATTTCTTTACTTGGATTCATATAAATTAATGTTTTAAATAATATTAACTTTTTATAATTTAATTGTTATTTTTATTTAAATTTTACGGTTTTTAATATAAATATAATTAAGAAATATTAATTTATCAAAAACATATTTAAAATAAATAAAAAATTGTAATTTGCGACGGCTTTGCGAGTGCTACGCCATCGCTGATTTAAAAAAATTTCAAAAATTAATTCAGAAGCCCTCGCTGTGCCGTCATTAATTTAAATAAAATTTCAAAAATTAATTAAAAACCCTCGTTGTGCAGTCGGTGAAATAAATAAAATTTCTTAGCGCTCGCTATGTCCTCGAAAATATTAAATAAAATTTTAAAATTAATTCTAGTCCCCTCGCAAAGCCATCGCTGAATAGAGTAAAATTTTGAAAAAAATTTTGTGGCGCTCGCTAAGCCCTCACAAATATTAAAAAAAATTTTAAAATTAATTCCAATGCTCACGCAATGCCGCCGGTGAATTGAATAAAATTTTAAAAAATTTTCTTGGCGCTCGCTATGCTCTAGCAAATATTGAATAAAATTTTAAAATTAATTCTAGTTCCCTCGCAACGCCGTCGTTGAATAGAAAAAAAATTTGTGGCGCTGGCTCTACCCTTGCAAATATTAAAAAAAATTTTAAAATTAATTCCAATGCCCTCGCAATGCTGTTGGTGAATTGAACAAAATTTTTAAAAAATTTTCAAGGCGCTCGCTATACCCTTGCAAAAATTAAATAAAATTTTAAAATTAATTCCCGCCCCTCACAACGTTGTCGCTGCATAGAATAAAATTTTGGAAAAAATTCCGTTGCGCTCGCTATGCCCTCACAAATATTAAATAAAATTTTAAAATTAATTTCATTACCCTCGCAAAGTCGTCGCTGAATTTGATCTAACCCTCCCGTTGACTGAAATTTTGACTACCTTTTTGTTCTCGCTAAGCAATCGCCGATAGCAAGGGTTTTTGTGTGCTGTCGGTATTTGAGACTTGGTAAATGGCGAGGGCTTTAGCGGTCGGTGATCCTCGTCAGCGACGGCATAGCAAGGGGACTGGCCGTCGTTGATAACCTGCTTTCTTGTAGTGGTTGAAAATGTCTTAGTTGGTTTCATTGGTCTTTGATGACTCCAGAGTGACATTTTCTTCCATTTGTATCCACTTTATTGGGTGTCTTGCTTGGCCCCTTAAACACAGCAGGAGTACTGGCTGGTGTTTTAGGAACAGCTGCAACTGGTTACATTTTGCAACATGGTACCCTCTCATCCTTCGCAATTTACTTGAAATTAAATTCTGACCATGAAAAAACCATTGGCATCATAACTGTCTAGTTTTAGGGTATCACCTTGCTGAAAAGCACTATATCTTGGTGGTTTTTTTCTAGGAGAGACAAAGGAATTGTTTTATGTGCTTTAAGAATTATTTGGCCAAATAATATCATATCTGTTTAACTTTATTAATCTAAATCTTGTACTTGATGTACATGGGTGTTACCCTTTATTTTGGGGATAATTAGTAGCAGTTAATTTATCAATTCTTGATTGTCAGATCCACTAATTTTTATGTGCAAACATCCACTCAAGTGCATGCAGGCTTTCTGTTAGAATGCCCAAAATAATTTATACTTAATTCTTTCGGGTGACATTGAGTCGATGCCTTTTATCGAGGCTTTACGGCAGTTATTTTTCTCTGTTGGTAAGGTTACTTTATCTGTGATCAAGGCTGATTTTTCTCCTCCATTTTCCACATACTTCTTTCTTTTATTATGATTTAGTGTTTTAATTCAAATCATTTCTATAGAAGTTTAAATTCTGGTGTATGTTGGTTTTTATTGCTTAATACTATATAGGTTTTAGACAATGCATGTAGTTAGTTACATAGTTAACTTCATAGAAATATTTCTATTAATACTTTTTCTCTTATAATGATGGAAATGTTCATTCAAAATTTATTCTGCTGCGTTGTTTTACATTTGTTCTTGTTTTATTTTCAGTTTTCTGTAGTATTCATTTGAAGGTTATGGCTTGTGATCACATATTTTTGACAGATTAAGCTGTTGTATGGGTTCGATGATTAAGTACTTAGCAAGGCTTTGAAAGTATTGAGTGATAGAAATTTTGCTCAAAAAAAAAAAATCAACAGTAGATTTCTTGTTCGACTTTGCACTAAATTCTGCAAAACTAGAGAATATGAAGCTGATTATTTTCTCTGAAGGAAGGGAAAAAAAAAAGTTATTTGTTTCTGAAGTTTTGGATCCTATGTTAGTATATTATGGCAACAGAGCATTTGATGAAGACAAAATTTCCTTTGTTACTTAGAACAATGGTCAACAAGATATTAAAACATTTTAAGAGCTTGGGGATCTTGGATTCAACGTAACAACTACAAGATAATGAGATGGATATTTAATTAAATATACATAAATTCAATAGTTGCTGGTCCTGTGCCCATATTGTTGCTTACCTCAAGTTTATGTCGAGTTATGAGGATGCAAATCTGTTACACTTTGTTTAAATTGTATTTT
>JAXGGT010000131.1:8756613-8767933 GCA_035583425.1 Marsdenia floribunda | reverse complement strand
TTTTAAAACTAATTTGAAAAAATATAAATAATTAAGAAATTAAACCGAATAATTTTCCCTCAAAAAATGATCCATTTTTTTTATAGAGAACATAGATGAAAATGAAGAATATATAGGGAGGCTGGGGCAGATATGGACGGTGCCATACATGAAGAGGAGAGGGGAATACAAATGAGGACACGGGTGGACCTGGTCGTCATTTCATCAATTGAAGAAAATTTAATGAATGTGGACAATAAAATTGGGTAGGCACAGCCACACTAAAGAATCTGAACATCTAAACCATACCAGAGAGTCTTTTGTTAGACGTGACAAAATGGAATTCCTTTTAACTGCAAAATCTCTGCTGCGGTCATTTTCTTGGACAAAGTGTCCATGGAATTTTCCCACTTTGATGCTGTTATTATTACAATTTTTAGAAAGTATATATATATATATATGTATATTAAAGTAATAATTATACAATAAAGATATAAGAAAAAAATTTAGGACAAAAGCTTGCTACAAGTTGGGAAAAATCGACCAATTGCAAGAACCCCAAACGTAGTACTTGCAAAAAGGTAGGAAGTTTCCTTTCTTTCCTTCATTTTCTAACCTCTTTTTTTTTTTTTTTTTCTCTACCAGAATCATGAAGGAATATTCTTTTCTTCATCGTGTTCTTTCTCTTCGTGTGGGCTAAAAATTCCTAATGTATCTTTGCAGATGGTTTGAAATTTCGTAATGGGGATTTTCCTGACTTGATTGATCTATCACTGCAGCATTTCAAGTTCCCTTTTTCAGGTTTTGTTTCAATCTGATTGTTTTATAATGCATGTTGTGCTTTTGTAGATTGTAGATTCTCTTTCGTATGCAAATGCGAATTGAATGGTTTTCTTGAATTAGCTTTTTAATTTTTCATTTTGATTGATCACGAGGTTTCAAGCTCAACTGGTGCTTTCCTTTTGCGTTAATTTAGCTACAAATGCTCCCCTGTTGTTTTTACTTTTGGGGTTCTTCGTTGATATGTTTCTTGCGGAGATCGTTTATTGCCTTAAAATCATTTGCCAATGTGAATGAATGATTTTGGGTTTCTCAGGTGTTGAAAATATTACATTTCTTTTTCATCAAAATTAAAGATTATTCACACACAATTTCCCCAAAGTATAAACTGTACGCTGCCACTCATGGATATTCTCCTTCCACGTTTTCACCCTTTAGCATGCCTTACTGATTGATTATTTCATTTCGAGAAGGTCACGTTTTAAAAGCAAGAAAAAATTTGAATTGATTTTATTCATTAACGACTGAAAGTGAATCTTCCATATTGAAGAAAAGATTGGCTCTGATCATTTAGGTTTCTCATGAGTTGGCTTTGATAAATTAATAGAGGAACCAAAAGGTTTTCAATTCAAGAAACAAGTTGATATTAACGTTGTTTTTCTACTCTCTAGTACTTCTTTATGAAGTCTACTATGTTGTGCTGTCATTTACATGCGTGTCTTTCGAGTTTCTTTTGTACATTCACTTATGAGCTTGATGTGTGTTTTTCATCTCATGTATTTAGGCCATAGTATGTTTTGATTATTGGGTATTTTGCTGATTATCATTAAAACTCTTTTCAGGGGACATTGGGGACTGCTTCAGGCTTTCAAATCTGACATAACGCAGAGTTTGTGGAATAATTTTTCATTTTTTTTTTTAAATGGATCCTGAAACAGGATCCGCTGACATATTTCCGAGAGACCCATTTATGCCACATGGTTTTGGGGTTCATTTTTTGTCCCATATTGCCTCATTTATTGACAATTCGAAATACTTGTCTTTATCTGGAAGCTTGGCACTTCAAGAAACTTTCAATTTTGTTTCTAAGTTTGCTGGTGCCTTAATATTTTGGTTGTCCAGTGGATCAAATTCTAATTTAGGTCACAGAATATCGGGCAGTCCTGATGGTTCCTATTCTAGTAACTTTACAAGCAAGACCCAAGTAAAGCGAGTGGCTTCTTGTGGGCAAAAGTTTTCAGGAGTATTTTTTGATCATAGGTCTAAGGGGAAACCTAGCATTCCTTTTGTACTTGGTGCATTATCAAGGTTCTCAATGAAGCAATTTTGTAAAGATGTAGGCCATCTTCAATCATTACCTGTACTTTCTTTGGCTGCAGCTCTGGTTCCTCCATTTGACAATGTGTAAGCTTTTCATCTTGTTTATAGTTTCGTCCCCAGACTTTTTTTTTTTTGGGTAGTTTTTTACTTTTTATGTGTGCAACCACTGAGGAACCTAAATAATTTCTTCAAGAATTCCTTTATCCTGTTGGCTTTTGTCTTGAGTTTCTTTCTTGATCAGCTGTCCAGACGTACTTGCGGTTCAGGTGGAGACCAGTACAGGTGAAGCAGAGAGATGTATGAATCAAAGGCCTTGTGAGGTTGAACATAGGGGATGTAGTGATATCTCTTTTGAATGCTTGAGTTGGGCTATAGAGCCTAGAACTGGTATTGAGTTCCCTACTCTTTTAGAAAGCATGGTAGCTGGAGAGGATAATTCCAATTTCTCATCAGAGGTAAACTTTTATTGACTGAACTTTATTGCTTTACTTGTTCTTGTGGTCTTAAGACATTACTGAGGCTTACAGAAGGGGATGTCTTGAGGTTGCATTTATTGCACTCTTGGAAAGTGATATATCTGGTGCTCCAAGTTTCTTCGCTTGTACGTTTTTAAGTATTGTGTGCTTCATGTTGTATATAAATAACACTTCTCTTTAATTGAATGACATTCTTGTTTTTAAACCTGAATGTAATACCCTTTTGTTCACTTTCTGTTTTTCCTGTGTGTAAATATTTTTTGTTTTTGTTTCCAGTTTTGGTGTTTGAATGAGTTCTGTTATTGACCTCCTGGTGTGAGATTTTACAATTGTTTCCTTGTCAGCAATGATCTGGAGCTCATTTCTTGTCCTGTGTTAATAAATGTTTCTGAAAATTGCAATCATATCAGGTTCTTGTTGGAACTGGATCAAGAATCATGAAGATAATCAGAATAAAATCACTTAAGGTGTATGCATTTGGTTTTTGTAAGTACATAACACTTGGGAGCCTTGAATTTTTATTTATTGTTTAATAAAATTCCTGTGCTACTTCTTACACTTACATTCTCTATAGATGTTCATCCATTTGATGTCTGTGAGAAATTGGGTCCCAAATATGCTTCTATTCCTGTTTATGAACTGAACAAATGCCGTGATTTCTATGAAGACCTTCTCAGGTATTGAATGTCTTACATCTTGTCATATTTCTTACTACTGTTTCTTCTTGGGAAAATAATTAATTTGTAAGGTATGCATTAAAAATAAAAAGACCATGAGATTTCCAAACCCAGAAGTTATTCTTGTTTCACTTAACAGAATGCAGTGCTGAGACTTCTAATTACTGTCTGGTTATTTTCGACAAGAAGCAAAAATAAATTTACTTTTTAAGTCCCATATAGACATCACGGGTGCCAATTATTATAGAAAATTAAAAATGGGAAGGTAGGGAAATAAAAAGGAGCAGGTCTGAAGTGTCCAGTCACATCAATTGTAATTGATTTTCACAGTGACATATTCTAGAAAGTTTCTTATGAGGTATATATATCTATCACTGATTACCTAGCACTCTATAGTTGATAAACAGATAGCGGGATTCATGTTTTGTTTTGTCAAGCATACTATTTACTTCGTAGGAGGGAGGAGGGGCAATAAGTACCATTTTGTATCTTCATTTGCTTAACTGGGTCCTCTGTATAATTTGAGTTCGCAGCAAATGTTACTCAATGATTTTATCTTAAGAGTACAGTTATCCACTATTGGAACACTGCATGTCATTCTAACAAAACTACAAAAACAAGAAGATGCAATCAATTTGTCAGATAGAAGGGAAAGAACCGTAAAATTTAAGTAAATTTTTACAGTGAAATATATCAAACAAACACAATTTTGTGTATTTTGTGCCATGCTTAATAGCTTATACACTCACAAATTTGCATTTCCATAGTTGTGAAAACCTTTTCTGTTTTCTTGTCTTGGATCATTTCCTTAGGCTGGATATATTTCCTTTTTGATGTTAATCAATCTATTTATCAGTTATGTATTGTCTGATGCATAAAGTGCTGAATTACATGTTTATTCAAAAGTTGCCTACTTATCAAAATGGAAAATATGGGTTGTTGAAGTTGCATGGTTTTCAATTATAAACTTTACAACCAATCTATGCACCATCTTACAGAGGCAATTTTTTGCTACTTTTGTCATTAATTTTAGTAAAAATTCCTTTTGGACTTTTCTCAACCTCTTGTGTGCTTGAGCTTCAAGATTCTTGACTTTATGAGATCATTTTAAACTTCTGGAAAGCTAAATAACATTCTTGTAAAAGCTATCAATGTGGAAGAAATGTGGCATTTGACGCATTTCTGGTGTAAGTTTTGGCCATGAATCTTATAAATGATGCAACTAGTGATTTGTCAATGTGCTGCAAAAGCCTAGAGGCACTATTGATTTTGTTTTTATTTTTTTATTAATATGTGTAAGCTGATTATAACTTGTTAAAGATATGAATATGTTTGTCCTAGGATTTGAACTCTGTTATTTCTTCTCTTACAACCTATTCTACTCAATGATATTAAAATTTGGCATAAATGCTGCAGGGAAGATATTAACATGTCTGTCAAGCTTGTAGTTAGTTGCGATGGGATAAAGATTGGCTCAGTCAGAGAGTAAGTTTTATTGCCTTGGACTATAAAATAAGCTTGTCTTACTATTATGCCTTTTAAGGTAATTTATACACTTTTCGTGTCCTTGCAATAGCCATAATAGTTTTACTTGTATGCAAAAATATTCAAGTATAATGTAGGTAATCAATTTACAAATGTTTGTGCGATATTCCATTACATCAGGTCCAGTTCTTTCTTGATTTGTTATCCGATGGTCTCCTTGCTCATACAATTCTTGAATGCCTCAAATGAAATATTAAATGTTTATTTACTGTGATTCCTGCAGTGCATTTGAGAAATCTCTGCGAGCTCGATTAGTGAAGGTGAGTCAGTTCAGAGTTTGTATCTGTTGTCTGATTGGAGGTTTTTAATGCTTTTAGAGCCCTGACATATTCTTTCATTTTAGACAAATCCTGACACTGATTACAGCTGCCTGCAAAAATTTGGTTCCATCTTCGCTCAGGATATTCCTTTACACGTTGTAAGAAATTATTTTCTCTATCTCGCTTAACTTTTCTTTTGAAGCTGACAAAAATTGACATTACTGACCTGCAACTGAAAATCTTCAGGGAACTACAATCAACTTCCGGCGTACAGCTGAAGGTTGTTTAATTACTGAAAGTAAGTAAATATTGATAGAAGAACTTATAATTACATAAATATATTTTTCCCTCTCCATTTCTCCCTTTCCCTTTCCTCCTTGGGGTTTCATAATAGTAAAAGATATCACTATATATATATATTCATTGTCTCTTCTGCTGAAAAATGGAATGAATGAACACTAATCTAGCACTTTATTGAAGGAAGATTTTTCATTTTCTTTATTCATTGTATGATTGACGTGATGTTTGTTTGTGCAGTTGATGGTAATCAACTCGGAGTAGTGCCGAGCAAGGAATTGTGTAGTAAGTACCATCCTTTCATGTTCCTATATTGGTGCATGTTTTGATCTTGTGTAATAAAGACAACAGAATGTGGACAAAAACTTATAAATGAGAAGAAAATGGCAACTGGTATCCAACATTGTTGTACCCTTGTATTTGCAGGGGCCTTCTTTGACATGTATATTGGCGATATTCCAGTCTCTGAAGAAACAAAACAAGAGATTGGGAAAAACGTTGCAAGTATTATGAAGAGGTGCTGAGCTGCTCTATTCTTTTGAACTTTCTCAATATGAATCAAGTGAATCCGGTGAACTTTTTGATTGGAATTTACCTCACAAGTTCGAGGAGGAAAAGGAGCTGAGTTGCTTTACTATTGGAATATCTGAATACAAATTAGTTAAAAGAAAGGGTCGAATTTTTGGTACCTGTTCCACCATAACTGTGGATGAAGCGAGCTGTTTTTGACAAAATCATGAGTTAATGTAAGGTATACACAATTCATTACTAGGTCTATTAGCCGGTAAGATTTATTTAAATTATATATATATATAGAAACAATTGATTATGTTTTAGGTCTATGTTCTTTGTAGCAATATCAGGAACAGCAGATGGTAAGTACCTGCTGCTCCCAATAATTGTAGAATTTACTCCTCCTGGTAATTGCAATTCTTCTGTGTACAAAAGGATTATTCTTTGATGGTTTTGATGAAGTCGTGGTTTTCACTTGATTACCCTTGTAAGGTTTATATGTACGAATCTCTACCAGAATCTTGGGCATTTTTTCTCCCCTTCTTTTCTTTCTTGAAGCCAGAAAAATTTTAAGTCATAGAACTGTCATGATTCATCTTGGTTGGAGGACGGGTAAGATTTTTTTCCAAGTAAGAATTAGACTTTGTGGAGACTTTATAAGTATAATCCGAATCACATTAAATTAGTTAAAGTCAGTAAATTTAGATATTAAATGCTCTATAGAAAAATAAACTTTAGATTGAGTTCTCAAATTTGGGCATTGTTTTCTTGATTTGGATCAAATTAGGACTTCTATCATATTTTTACATCTGTATTAATGTTGAATATAACCAAAAGAAATTTAAAACTAAAGTAAGTCTTGATTTGATGCAAGTAGTATAATTCGACTCTTATTAAGAGTATTATGTAAATGGATATTTTTTCAAGCAAGTGTTAAGATTCTTGAAGGCATTTATGCTGAATTTAAATTAGTTAGAACAGTAGTTCCAGATACTTGATGATTTAGGAAAAAAAATTAAAAAAATTTCTCTATCGATCATAAATTCTTGGATTATTATTTGATTTAATCTCTAAACTACAATTTATTATCCATTCTTAAATTTAAATTTTATTCAATACGGGTTTTTTTTTTTTTTTTCATTATACTTTATTAATTAAGGTCCCTTTAATATTAAAATGACAAGAATGAATTTGTTATAGTGAAATAAGAACTTACGTTCCTTAATAAATAATAGACTATAATTTAGAGATGAAATCGAATAATAAAACAAGAATTTGTGACTGGTAAATTATAGGACGAGAGGGGTAGAACAAAACAACAAATAATAGGTTGATTATATATATATATGCTTCTCTTCACCTTATTGTAGATAGTAAAAATTTGTAAAGTAATTTAAATTAATTAAGTGGTAGATAAAATTCCATTTAATTATTTATTTTACTATAACGAATCGTATGCTGACACATGACAGTGTTACAAAGACTGACCAATTAGAATTGAATGAGTGTCTCAACCAATCGGATGACGCCACATCACCACAAGGGACTCACTTCTTGTCATCCTCCCTCTATAAATAGAAGAGCAAGAGAGCTTCAAAGAACATAACTTTTGAGATAGAGAAGCTTTACCATATCGGATTCTTCTCCTTCCAAGTCCAAATCCATCTTCGAGATCAAACCACAAAGGCCCTCGAAGTCATATCAAATTCATTCCAAGATTAAGTCCAAAGACCCTTGGAGAAATCAAACCAAAGATCGAGATCAAGCCCAAAGGCCCTCGGAGATATCAAATCAAAGATCAAGATTAATCTCAAACGGCCTTCGAATCCATTGACGAAAAGAATCAGCGGAGATAGATAGATATTTTTAACCCACACTATTAAATTAATAGAATATATATTTTAATCATCAATTTTGTGTTCGTATTTTATTTTAATTTTTGCAGACGCAAAATTGTTGTCCACAATTCTAGCACGCCCAGTGGGACCATCTCTACCGCTCATCTCTATTCGTATGCTGACACGTGACAGTGTTACAAAGACTGACAAATTAGAATTGAATGAGTGTCTCAACCAATCGGATGACGCCACATCACCACAAGGGACTCACTTCTTGTCATCCTCCCTCTATAAATAGAAGAGCAAGAGAGCTTCAAAGAACACAAGTTTTGAGATAAAGAAGCTTTGTCATATCGGATTCTTCTCCTTCCAAGTCCAAATCCATCTTCGAGATCAAGCCTCAAAGGCCCTCAAAGTCATATCAAATTCATTCCAAGATTAAGTCCAAAGATCCTTGGAGAAATCAAACCAAAGATCGAGATCAAGCCTAAAGGCCCTCGGAGATATCAAATCAAAGATCAAGATTAATCCCAAACGGCCTTCAAATCCATTGACAAAAAGAATCAGCGAAGATAGATAGATATTTGTAACCCACACTATTAAATTAATAGAATATATATTTTAATCATCGATTTTGTGTTCGTATTTTATTTTAATTTTTGCAGACGCAATATTGTTGTCCACAATTCTGGCACGCCTAGTGGGACCATCTCTACCGCTCATCTCTATTTCGTCAAAGTCTCATCAATGGATTCAAAAAAAGAAGGCATAAATAAGGCTGCTTCAAAAGTGTCACTTCTGATATTGGCACTGGCATTGTGATGTCTAAAACATATGTTGGGCTCACCACTCAAGCAAAAAAGGGCACGTTTTCATTACCATATCAAGGATATGATTTGGCAAAATCAAAAGGCGTGGATCTCGTTTCAAACTCTACAGATGTTGTTCAACGAAATCTAATGCTCGATCCTGGTGATTATGAAGATTGTGATGCAAGTTTATCAGTCATGTATGTTATGATGGTGGAAGCTACAACAATCGAAGAACGATTGGCGAATTTGACCAAGCTCGTGGAAGATCTTGTGAAATGATCTGCACAACAAGATTTCATAATCGCCCAATTGATGAGTGAAAATGGTAAGCCCAATCAAATTGCATAAAGATGTGTTGAAGAAGCATGAAAAGATGTTGCCTTTAAGCAAGGAGAAGAGTCCAATGATTCTAATGCAGTCAAAGTCGTTGAAAAACAGTCTCAAGTGGTTGATGGATCCAAAACAATCCAACAACAACAAACAATTCATGTTTCTGCTGATGGAATCATTTCAACAAGTGAATTGAACTTTATCGAAGGTATGTTAAATGATAAAAGTGCAAGAAATCCACGATCGTCCTTTGCATATTCAAAGCCATATTCAAGGAGAATTGAAAGTCTGAAGATGCCTATAGGCTATCTTCCTCCAAAATTGCAGCAGTTTGATGCCAGAGGTAATCCCAAGCAACACATTGCCCATTTCGTGAAAACATGTAACAATGCTGGTACAGATGGAGATCATCTGGTCAAACAATTCGTTCGCTCCCTCAAAGATAGCGTGTTCGATTGGTATACTGATTTGTTGCCTGGATCAATCAACTGTTGGAATCAACATGAAGTTGAATTCTTGAATCGTTTCTACAGCACTCGTCGAATAGTAAGTATGCTTGAGTTAAGTCATACAAAGTAGTGGGAGGATGACTAGTTGTTGACTATATCAATCGATGGTGGAGTCTGAATCTAAATTGCATAGATCAACTATGTGAGAAAATCTGCTATCGAGATGTGTATCCAAGGAATGCATTGGAATCTCCAATACATTTTGAAACGTATTCAACCAAAAATATTTAAAGAAATTGACTACGTGTGGACGAGATATGGAGTTAAGCATTATTGTCAATCAAACACTTGAAATTGATGTTAAAGAATATTAATGCAGGAGTAATGTTGCCTCAGAATCTGAAGATGAAGAGTTAGTTCCAAATACGGACGATACTTGAATTCAAAATTACAAGTTCCTCCTTGACGCACGAGGTTAAACTGCACATTACTCCTTGATAAGAGTATAAACTATATGAATAAAAGATCTCCTATGAAGTATTCATTGATTAGTGAAAAAAATAATAAAAAATAAAAAAATAAAAGAAGTTAAAGTTTCTGCATGTTGAATGAAGGCTCTTTGACACGAGAATAAACTGTCTGCATGTTCAAAAGAAGGTTCCTTGACACGAGCATAAACTATCTGTATGATGATAACAAGGCTCTCGACACGAGTGTAAACTGTCCATAAGTTGATATGGATGCTTCTTAGCACGAGTATAAATTGTTAAATGATGACATGAATGATGCTCCTTGACGCACGAGCTAAAACTATAGGTTACTCCTTTGAAGTATGAGTTTAAATTGCACATCTGAACTACGTCTGACTTGATTCCCCTATGAGATACGTAGGCAGCTTAGAACAAGACTCTAAGTTTAGTCTCAACATTAAAAAAAAAAAAAAAAAAAAAAAGAGAGAAATAAACGAAAAAGAGGATAAACAATGCAGAACAAAGGGGTATAACGTCAATTTCTAGTAAAGCTTTAAGTTCACATATCCAGTAATCATCAAAGTTGCAGAAGAAGTTAATTAATTCTTCCAAATAAACGCTGCCAAAGTCGTTGAAGATGTTGATTTTCCCAATTTGATGAATGATGAGGTGGATGATTACTTCAAGTTTACATTGCCAAGGTTGATACCTATGTCAAATTGATAATGAAAGAAAATTTCAGTCTGGCAGTCAAATCATTTTGGAAAATCGGGTGGTCAATTTATCTATGATTCAGCTAAATTTTGGATAGCAAGTATAGAATATATCTTTCCTCGATCTGAACGGTGGAGATCAGGTTTCAACAGTCGGATTTTGAGATATAATTTTTGCAACATGAGCTGTCTAGAAGGTTCTTTCCCATACTACAGTCTGATTCTTTCTACGATTGAAGATTTGAAACTTCTTCGATCAGGTTGAAATTTTTTCAATATGTAAATTGAATGATTTTATTCAATATTAACGGTGGAGATCAGGTTTCAACGGTCAGATCTTGAGATATGATTTCTACAACATGTGTTGTCTTGAAGGTTCTTTTTCATCTTACAGTAGATTCTTTCTACAATTGAAGCTTTGAAACTTTTCCGATCAGGCTGAAATTTTTTCAATGAGTAGATGAAATGATTTTCTTCAATATGAATGGTGGATTCAGTTTTCAACGGTCGGATTTTGCAGTATAATTTCTGCAATTATAAGCTGTCCAGGAGCCTCTTGTCTTCCAACAGTCAACATCTCTCTTACTATTGGAGCATCAATTTCCATTCGATCAGCCAGAAATTTTTATATAAAATAGAAAACACATTTACCTTTAATCTAACGGTGTAGATTAGTTTCCAGAGGTTGGAATTTCTGGTATAATTTGCGCTACACAGGCTGTCTTGAACCCTCTAGTCTTCCGACAGTCAGCATCTCTCTAATAGTTGGAGCATCAATTTCTATCCGATCAGCCTGAAATTCTTACAGAAAATAGGAAACATATTTACCTTTAATCGATGGAGATTAGTTTCCAATGGTCG
>JAXGGT010000131.1:8735805-8754882 GCA_035583425.1 Marsdenia floribunda | reverse complement strand
ATTCTTGACATGTTTAACTTAATGATAACATAAACCCAACATGAATTTACATTTTTGTCCCTATCTATTATATTATATAGCTTTAAAATATAAATGATGATTGACAATTTGTTGTTGATCCAGTAAAAGGATCAAATTACTCGGTCAAAATTTATTTAGAGATAAAATCAGCTAAAAATTTAGTAAAAGAATGAAATTTTTCTGATTGAAAATAGTTTAGAGACTAATTTGGCCAATTTATCGTCTTTAATATAAGGAAAATTGGTAAATTTAGTCCCTTTTTTTTTTTAAATGTGAGAGTCCTCAACCTTTTTTCGTTTTTGTACTGTATTGTCCTTTTGGCTGGAATTTATTCCAACTCCAACTAAGTTAACTATAGTTGGCCAATTGCCTCATTTTACCATGGGGAAAATAGTCATCACAATAAAATCTCCTTCTTCCCTCTCTCTCCCCAATCACAATTACTTGCTGCTTTCCCTCTTCCTTTCTGTGTTCTTCTCTTTCTCTCTCTCTCTGCAGAAGAATCCTCCACCCAGTACTGCTCCTTCTACTCTGATATTGTTGATAGAGAGTTCAGTATTGGTGGGAAGAATCCCAGAGAGAAAATAAAACACAAAAAGAAAGGAAATCTGAAACAATGCAAAAACAACCATCTTGATTAATAAAAATTTGATTTTTTTTTTCCCTCTTTTGCCCCTTCTTTTCTTGAATCCCAGATAAGGAGATACGAAAGAATTTTGTACTGGATTTGAGCTACTGCCTTCTCTTCAATTTTTTCAACAACCCACATTGTTGATAATTCATCAGTGTGTGTCTGTGTGTGATTTGGGAGTTAATAAGAACGCCATTGATAGTACCTTTATTAAGGGTCGCTGTTTACTTATGTCTGGCCATGTCCCTCATGTTGTTCTTCGATGGGAATCGTTATCATTCTCGTGAAGATTTTCACCCAACAAGAGATAATTGGGAGCCAATGCATGATGATTTAGAGAGCGGCAATGCATCTTATCCTAGGATTTTTGTTCAAATCCCCATGTTCAGTGAAAAAAAGAGGTCTCGTCGTTTTCCTTCGAGTGCAATGTTCATTGATCTGTCTTGCTTTATGGTGGGATTTTTCTGTCCAACTTCAACAATTGCTCTTGTTCAAGCCCGTTGGAGGGAAGGACAAAAGGGAGGGGTGAGGGAGTGGAGGAGTGGGAAAAGTTTTAATTTTTCTTTTTTCGGAAAATAGGATATTTTAGTCCCTATTTTATTCTCTTTTGAAAGAATTAGTCTTTATATTTTTTCTTCAACTTTTTTAGTTTCCAAATTAAAATTAATTTGATAAATAAGTCTTTTTAGACATATTTTTACTTATTTTTAGTGCCAAAATTCATGTAATTTATAAGTGTGTTATTAAAGAAGAGTATTTTTATCTATTTAAAAAACTATACATGTAAATTATGTGATTTTTTGTATCTAAAATAAGTAAAAATATAGTCATAAGGATTTATTTATCCAATCAATTTAAATTTGGGGATTAAAAAGTTAAATAAAAAAAATAATAACTAATTTTTCTAAACAAAAATAAAATAGAGACTAAAATATCCAATTTTTCTTCTTTTTTCAGATAAAAAAAAATTATTGTAATGACTATTTTACCTTTGATAAAATAAGATAATTGTTCTACTACCATTGACTTAGTTGGAGTTGAGGTAAATTCCGATCAAATGGATCGTGCAAAAACGAAAAAAAGTTACGGACCTTCAAATTATTAAAAAAAAAAAAAAAACACACGCAAAAAAGTATAAAGTATGATGGTAATTTATAAATAATTTATTCTTAAATTTAATTATTCTAAAATATTTGTTAATTTCAGATAAGTTATTTGTTACTTTTATTTTAAAAAAAAAAAAAAAAAAAAGTGTGCATACTCAATCTATTAAATAACTTATATATATATATATATATATATATATTAGTTATTTCATATTAATGATAATATGATATATTAAATTATTAATGTCATACCATGTTTTACGATTCTGTTTTTTTTTTCCTTAAATATAGTAAATGTGAACGAAAATGGAAAATTTTTCGGTTTAGTTCCTTAACTATTTACGTTTCCTCGAATTGGTACTATAACTTTAATTTTATCCAAATTGATCCTTTATCTATTTTTTATTTTCCAAATTGGTCCTCCCAACCAAAATTTGATCAGTTTACTGACATATCGATTAAATTAAAAGAGTATTTTAGTCATTTTATGTTAGAAAAAAAATAAAAACATAAAATAGATGTAATATTTTAGCCAAAATACTCACTTTTTTCAAGAAAATGGAAAGAGATATGAATAAATTTAATAAATTTATTCTATTTATTCTTTTTTTTTTTTCTAATATGAAATTATCAAAATACCCTTTTAATTTAATAAATATGCAGGTAAAGTGATTAAATTTTGGTCAATTTTGGTTTGGAAGACCAATTTGGGAAATAAAAAATAGATAAAAGATCAATTTAGATAAAATTAAAGTTATAGGATAAATTTAGAGAAACATAAATAATTAAGGGACTAAACTAAAAGATTTTCCAACGAAAATAAATATCCACGTGGTGTGGATAAACACTAAAAGGAAAGGCAAAAAAAACAAAAACATTAGACAGCCACCCACACCAATCATTCAGTAAACCGCCCGCCCGCCCGCCCGCCGTAACAGATATTTATTGTCTCCTCGATCTGCCTCCATTCTGCTCGGTTTATTCTTTTCATTTTCGCACATTTTTCATTTTCTCTATTTTTTTTTTTTTTTAAATGAAAAATTAGTAAATTTGGCCATTAATGTTCATAGATTTAGTGTGATTCATTTTTTTTTTTTTTTTATTTAGTAAGTTCTCAATATATAATAAGTTTGGTATATTTAATCTTTCTTTTCACAAAATATATTATTTGAGCAAGTAAAAAAATTTTGTGAAAGAAGGGATTAAATGCGTCAATCTATTATACATTAGATATCTACTAAATAAAATTAAATAAAAATAGACGAATCACACGAATGATCGAAAGATTAAGAACCAAATCTACCAAATAATAAAAATTACATATGCTTCTCAATTTTATAACCCTTTTCTTTTATTTTTAAAATTAAGGAGTAATATAAATATATTGAGTTTGTTTCATCAACATAAAAGTCAATTATAATTTTATAACACTTATAACTGATACATGAAAAGTATTTATATACATAATTAAATTTTTAATACAAATAACAAATCTCATAAAAATATAACTAATATCATACAAAAGGAAAATTGGCCGGTTCAGTCTCGTAACTATTTTTGTTAATTAACTAAAGTCCAAAATCTTTATTTTTAACTTGGTAAGTCATATATCTTTTTACAAGTAGCCTATTAAGTCCTTTTGGCCAAAAATTTAAACTTTTTGGTCAAAATCCATCACCTGCCGAATTCTAATGATGATGATCCTAATGAGAAAGCAGTGACGATGCTGTCAACACCTTTTGAAAGAAATAAAATGCACAATAAATATTTACAATGCTACGAAACTCTAAATCCATTAGGGTTTAGCTTCTCATCATCTACGATGGTCTAGTCGTTCTCTCTACTTCTTAGTCCGGAGAGAAATAGGGAGAAGAACAGTGTTTGGATTGTTTTACCCTCTCAAAAAATTATTACGTGCCTGATATGTAATGAATTTTAACAGAAAAAATGTAATTTTTTTGTCAAAAGGACTTAATAAGCTACTTGTCAAAAGATATAGGACTTACCAAATTAAAAATAAATATTTTAGACTTTAATTAATTACCAAAAATAGTTATGGAATTATACTGGCCAATTTTCCTCAAACAAAAATATACACTTTAGTTAGTAACACTTTCATTTATAATTTAAGAATTTACGAGTTTAAAATAAAAATAAAAAATTTTAAATATTTACACGTGTTAAATTTTAAGGAAATAATAACTTTTTTTTTTTTTTTTTGTTTAAAATGATTGTTGTCTCTGAACTATTGTAATGTGGAAAGCTATTATGGGGATCAATAAGAGCTAAAATAGAGAATTATGACTACTTATAAACTCATGGATAAAAATATTGTATAATGCAATTAATATATTACACAACTTATATAACACGATTTTCTTGGAAAGTTAAACTTTTTAAAGAAAATATTCTTAACTAAATTAAGTAATTTTAATCTTTATAATATATATATATATATATATATATATATATATTTCAACTATTTTCACACTTGTCAAGGTATTACATAAAGAAAAAAATAACTAAGTTTGATCCAATTTTATCGTAATTGATAAGTTAATAAATTTGTTGATTATATTCGAAAATACAAAAAATAAATAAAATTGTGAAATTATTAAATTATTTATCAACTCAAAATTTATTTTATATCAAATAATTAAATATTCATTATTCGAATTTTAATAACAATAATAATACATGTCAAGACTCTTAATCACGACCGATAATTGGTAGACTTTTAGGACAAAAGAACGGTCCTAATACTATGTGCTAGACATTTGATTTGGTAAAGAATCGACTTACCCGTCAGTAGATAATTGGTTATATCTATAAAGTTAATAGATACAAAAGAGGTAAAAGGATAAGACTTTTTTTTTTTTTTTTTCTCTCTCTCTATTTTTAATTTAATTATTAAAATTAAATATATATGAAGAAAAAAATACTATTGGATAAGGTTTTTTTAGGTCCTGTAATAATTGTAGTTGCTATAGTTAATGGTTAATACTACTATGCGTGATAACTACTGTCTTAATTATTATTGTACGTTATATTTGGTAAAGATGACAGCCAATGGATGAGGATTCAAGATAAGACCTAACTTTTTCTTTTGTTTATTTATATTATAATATTAGTGTAAACAATCAGAAGAATATTCAATTCAATCCTCTGATATACTTTTTTGGTTCATTTTAGCTTATTAAGAATTCCTAATAAACTAACAATTTCTTGTACTAATGATAATAATATATTGTAATAGCAAATGAGATGTCTGCACTTGTTTTTCCTTCATCTGTGTGAACTGTACCTTAGATCTCATCTTTAATGGCGAAACCAGAGCCTTCTTCTCCTCATGTTCAAACCTATATGAATCTAGATATTATTACCAGCAGGATCCCAGGGGAACTTTTCTTTAAATCATCTGTCTCTTAAAACCATTATCTGGGCTCTCTTTTTTTTTTTTTTTTTTGTTTTTCTGAATTTCGGTAGGTGGGTTTTGGTTTGGTTTGGTTTGGTTTGGTTATTTTCTACTTGCAAGAAACGATCTTTTGGGTTTCTGTGATTAATTGGATTTTGATCTACTTTTCGTAGTGGGGGGAAGAAATGTCTGTGAGAGTGATGAATAAGGGTGCAGTAGAGGGTACTGGATACGTGCATGGGATGTCATGCATATCCATGATCGAGTCGCCGGCGGCGGAGATGTTTACTGGAGATCGGAGATTTTCTGTTCAAGAGAAGGTGGTTGTAACCGGAAAGGAAGAGATCAGCCGAGAGGAAAAGAAAGTCAACACGTGTAGCATTTCTTCTTCATCTACTTCTTCTATAGGGAAGAACAGCGATCTCTCTTCCGGCGACAAGTCAGTGGCGAATTCCAGTGATACCACTGATCATGAAGTTCAAAGCCCTTACAAAGGCCCTTTAAATGCCATGGAAGCCTTGGAGGAGGTTTTGCCAATAAGGTATGTTTCAGTTTACTTTTATCCAGAAAATATATAAATATGCATCCCACTTTACCTTACTTTTTCTAATGTTCTGGGATCTTCCAATATGATATTTTGGCAGAGGTTTTTTTTTTTTTTTTTTTCCTTCTTTTCGCCCCCTCATGATTTTTTTTTTTGTTTTTTTTTTTAATTTTTATGCAGAAGAGGGATATCAAGGTTCTATAATGGCAAATCAAAGTCATTTGCAAGTCTTGCAGATGCTTCATCGACGACTTCAATGAAAGAACTAGCAAAGCCAGAGAACGCGTACATGAGAAGACGAAGAAACCTATTGGCTAGTAGCTGTCCGGCATGGGAAAAAAACAGAAGCTCCTCCTGTCTCAGAAGCAACGGCGGAGGAGTCTCTAAGAGGGTTACCACCACCGCAAATCGCACCACCGCTCTGGCTTTGGCCGTCGTCACCATGAGGGGCGGCGGCGGCGGCGGCGGCTGCAATAACACCGGAAAATGCAGCGCCGAGTGTTCGAGCCCAAATTTCACGGCTACGGTTTCGGCATCTTCTTCTTCTCCTTCTGCTCTTCTCCACAGTCGCCTGAATCCTCATATAACTTCTCCGATACACAATTTCGCACCGTGGAGATCCTATTCTTTGGTAGATTTGCAACACTGTGTCTCTGTTACGGCTACTACTCGTACTCCTTCGGATATGAAACCGTCTCAGACATAATTTTGACATTTCAACACTTCTTTTTTGTTTTGTTTTTTTTTCCCGTTTCAAAAAAGAAAAGGATAGCCACCCTACTGGCGATCCCTTCTAGATCAACAAGATACCTGTAAATCTTCAATGTCCTCTTCTTAGTTTTCTATGGTTACCCACACCTCCCCTCATAACCCTGAAGTAACCTTTGCTCGCTTGATGATTCAAGCGACTAATCTAATTTCTGCACTACGTTCTAGTTGTATATTTTGCTACATCATTATTATTATTATTTTTATATTGGCTGAGGGATGAAGAATTACTTTTGATATAATTTTGGTCAAATGTCAGTTCACTACATCCAGCTCAGATACTCCACACATATCCTTAGGCAATTCATTTCTTGATCCAAGGCTGGTTCATTTGTACTGTAAGCAAGGATACTACTCTCCGCCAGAGAGAGAGAGAGAGAACACTGGAAAAGATTGAAGTAAAAATATTGTCTTCCAAATGAGGGCCTTTAGGGAAAACTAAATTTAGAGCAAGAGTAGATGCATAACAATAACCAGACCGAGGATACTATTTAGGAGTAGTTTTGTAAAGGAGTAATCAATTTTTTGTACACTTTGTACATTGAAATAGTTCACTATATCAGATCCGGTTTCCAATGAAAAAACAACAGATCCATAACAATAACCCAGCGGCTTTATGTCATGCGGAAGAGACGCAGGTAAAACAAGAGTGCATTATCAACAAAATAATACCTATACCCGTTATCTCAAAAGGCCATGCTTTCGAGGAAAACAATGAAAAAATTATACTAATGGTATCTATTTATGTACAATCATCTAGTTCCTAAGCTATGTGTAACCTATCTGGATACTGATTCGCAATGGAGAGGGAGGGGGGTAGGGGATTTGCCTAATTGAACCCCCAAAAGAACTTAAAACTTTTTTTTCCCCTCTTTTCACTTCCATCATTTTGCAGATTTGTTGACTCAAATTTCTGAGAACATGCTCCTGA
This sequence comes from Marsdenia floribunda, assembly GCA_035583425.1. NCBI lineage: Eukaryota > Viridiplantae > Streptophyta > Magnoliopsida > Gentianales > Apocynaceae > Marsdenia > Marsdenia floribunda. The sequence goes on along the minus strand of JAXGGT010000131.1, from coordinate 8,747,466 downwards.
AAACAACACTCGTTGTTTGACGCTCTATTTTTGATAAGCATTCTTCCAAAAAAGAACCGTACACAGCTAGGTATATTGACAATGCAAACTTCTGGAACAACGGAAAATGCTTTGCCAGACATTTACTGCAAATCCTTGACCAGAAACTGTGCAGAAGGATACTCTGATAAAACCTTAGGGAGTTCAACATCTGAAGGCTCCACTGCTGGAAGTGCCATATAAATGTCATCTGTTGAAAATGGAATGCTGCAAGAGAAGTATTTGTGACATTAATAAGGGGAAAAAGAACTCCAAATAGGGTGTGGAGTAACAAACAAAACTTCTAGGGCACAATGCAACATTCAGGGTTCAATATTTGATAATAGCTTTTCTATTCCTGCCATCTGTCAATATGGAGCAAAAGTAGAAAGCAAATATTACTAGAGAATTTAACTAAGTCAAAATATATATCAAGGACGTCAAGATATCTGACAGAAAGTTGGTACATTGTTGTAACAGCAGAAGTTTGCCACCCAAAATTATAGAACCGAGCTTGGCTACGATAGGTAAAGCAGCCAATCAAGCAATGGACAAAAAATTGTTGAGAAGTACCCTACTTGTCAAGATATTGGATTCTAGCATAATAAAAAGTCAGCTGATTACCTCAAATCATCATCCAACAAAAATGAATTTGATGTCAAATTCTGAGAATCTTTATTCAAGATCTCCCTCATTTGAGCAACAACCTGCAGGAACACATTTTCTGGTAACTAAGAAATGGATTCTACACACTAAGATTGAATAAGTTAAAAAAAAACTTACCTCATTTGAAACACTTTGTGTCCCATACTTGTCATCCCAGTACATAGTACTGATACGGTAGATTTGTCTGATAGTCAATACCTGACCAAAATGATAAATTCCACAAATTGAGCTGGCTGCTATGTAGCAGTTAGAATAATAGATTAAAAGGCCTTTTAAGCCTTTGTAGAAGAAGACTGAAGCTATACCGGGCAAAGATCCTGTCTTATCTCCTCCAAGGATTTTTTCCTCTTCTGATGTATTACCTAGAAAATTAGTAAAGGGGTCAGGAGTACTTTTGCTGTAAGTTTCAATTAATATACCAAAAATATGCACATACCAAGAATCCAACAGCTTGTCTTATGTAATTTAACTCATGCCAGGACGTTCCTGCAAACTACAGTAACAACAATTTAGTCCTGAAACACGACACTTGTTCTAGTGTAACATCAGAACATAGCGGTTTAATACCTCCTCCCCTGCATTAGCTATCCACTTTTCAAGTTCTGCAAGACCTGACTTCACATATTCTCCATTTGAGAAAGTGCAACATTCTCGTCTAAGCAGGAGACTGAAAACAATTTAAACATAAAGAGATGATTGGCAAATGCAGTTAAAAAAAAAAAAAAAAAGAAAAGAAAAGAAACAGGAACTTAATTTTAGATTTCATACCTGTTGAACAGTGAGATATTGATGAAAGAGAAGACTTGCGTAATCAGCTTTCGGATGAAAAATGAAGGTACCTATATAAACAATTGTTGGGATCATTACAAAAGCTTTTATATAACTAACCATGGGAGAGAAATGATCATCCAATTTTAGCACTAATTTCCAAAGCCTAGCAAACATTCCAGCTCCATTTTAATACACTGCATTCTTAATTTCATTAAAAAAATAAATAAATATAAATAAAAAAACAAGCAGCTCCGGGTAGAAGAAAGAAAAGAGCTGACATCTTCATTTATGTCATGAAGATTGATAGGAGATATTTGTAGATGAATGCAAGACCAGATGATAAAAAGGATGAGGCAGAGGATAGGGAAAAAAGAGAAGACTGAGTATGTGGACAATTATAGACAAAAGTGACAAACAACTTATGACATAAGACCAAGATAAAATAACCCAGGAATTTGAGAAAATATGCAAAAAAAAAGGTACAAAAAGATTGTGTTGCGTCATTGCATACTTGTTCAAGCATGCTAAAGCATTGATATAATCAGAAGTTTCCCAGAGATAACAAGACTCCTTGAAAAAACTAGTCTATGCACATGCAATTTTTTAAAATATCACTCGTACGAAATCTGAAAATATGCCTACAATAACCCACTCATACTGAAACTTATTCCTAAGAGAGATCTAGTACTCATTAACGTTATACCAACATTCATACAGAAATAAGTAAATGAAAGGCTGGGAAGTACAAGAAAGAAATCAGAAATTGAATTAAAAAACTAGAGAGAAATTAAAGGACACCCAAAGTATACATGATTTCCACGGAGACGGCTCATAAGAGAATCCAAGAATTTGATTATGCTATCCCACTGACTACTTGACTGTTGAGGGGCAACTCCAGGTGACCGCGATGATTTTCCCCCATGTGCTCGTGGAACTTTTGGCGCCTAGAGAAAACGAACATATCACACAAATAAGGAACATATATCTGAATTGTATAGAAAACATAACCATGCCTAACATGGTTACTAACTAGGAAGAGAAAAGGCATGCATCCGCAGCCCCACCTAAACCCCAAAAATTTAAGAAAATAAAACACACATTAAACCATTAATTAGTGTTGAACTTCAATAATAGAAATTTATTGTATGCTACTTCTAACAATAATTATCATCCCAAAGCATATTAGAAATAGGGCTCCTGATATTTTTCTGCAATACAGGAGAATAATTTTTCTTGGACATAAAAAGGATTCAAATAATGGCACATTCCAGATAGACAATAGACTGAGTTGACAAGGCAAAACTGGCAGACCCTGTGGAATTAGAGAGATTGCATGGCTACTGCAGAATGTCAAATGTGTTGGGACAAGTCACCAAATCAGGTCAACATTTCTAATCCAAAATGAAGAGACAGAAAAGTAAATCAAACACATGGAAGGCACATAAAAGTTGAAATACTCAGTTTCTAATATTCATAAACCAAATTGGAATTATCAAAAGTAAATCATTTCTTAAAGGAACTCATCATATCATCACCAGGACATCACAAAGAGTTCATGAAAATATAAACAACAAACTTGAATAGAAAATTCATTGAGCCAATGGAAATATTAAAGAACATTACAAAAACATACAGAATGAACAGCATCTTCTAAGGTTGCAGAGGGGGAGGAGGGTCTGAATTTGTTGTTGTGTGAGAGAGAGAAGAAAAGAGAGACCCACCTGAATGCACGAACCCAGTAGTGGGGATATTTCTTTCTTCAAATTATCACGTATCAAACCAAAAATCTTTTCTACACATGCAGTCAATTGTTGTTTGAAAAGAATTGCTGGATATTTTGCTTCCATATGTGAGATACCATCCTCAAGCCCAAGATACTTGAAAGGTGATTTAAAACCCTGAAAGGTTGACATAAACAATTACAGTTTTACTAAATAAAATGTTCCTGATAAGGAAAAACAAGTTCACGAAGCACCAATTTCAAAATGAAACCTCATTAGTTGGGAATCCTACCCTGGATCGATCTCATTGGGTTATCTCTCACATGAAATAACTGAATGTGAGTCACAGCATCTTCTTTTAGAGAAAAATGGGGGTTGGATTGCAGTGGTTTACCAAACCATTTTCAGGATAGGATGTTCCTTTCTTATTGGAATTATAATATGATTGGTAAAAAAGAGATACAGAGGTTCTGAAAGACAGTCATAATAGAAAGGTGCAACTCAATTAATAAATCTTACTCCCTTTTTTTTTCCACTTGTCACAATGGGGAGATGTCAAGGGATTTTTTTTTTTTTTTTAATTATCACCGTATAAAAGTAGCAACATTTGTTGATGTTTTTTTCCTCAATACCCATTCAATTAAAGATTTACAACTATTATTCATTAATTATTTTTTATAGAAGGATGTGAAATCAAATGATCTTTTAGTCTTTTCACACAGCAATTTTAGCAATTTTTTTTTTTTTTTAAAGTGTGAACAAGAGGAGAGAAAAAAAAAAAAAAAAAAAACGAGTAAGTGTCAAGTTATTTTACGAACAATTTAGATAAAGGAAATCATTAACTGCAAGTTAGATATGAAAATACAGAGCTGCATGCAGTTAAGATAACATAACTCATTGTGGCTGATGATTACTAAAGAACTGCAGCAAGATAAAGAAACCCCGCCAATCAGATAAGTAGAAATGCTCCATATTATGGAAATCTTTTAAAAAATGATATTGAACAAGCAAAATAGATTAGTTACTTTTTAGTTTGCAAAAGTTCAATTTCTTCTTCCTCCTACTTTACTTGTCACATGAGCAAACAAGGCCTTCAGATTGCTAGAAATCATGAGAATAACACCCCCCTCACAGTATAGTTTCACTTTGTGAAATGTTTTGCGCCATCAGAAGATAAAATTCACACCAGAAACCAAATATGAATGTTATAATTAAACCACTTACATGAGTAACCCGCCCATTAAGTCCAGCAGAACCAGCAGGACGCTGGCTATTTGCAGATAAGAATCCACTGGAGCGCATATTCTTTTGAAGAAGGCATAAAAGAGCTGATGCATTTGACAACCAGTAAGGCAGTCTCATATCCTCATCACCAACCTGAGCCAGTGATATACAAAGAAGCTACATCGATTACTTCATTCATAAACCTCTCATTCCACACTAATGGAAAAGATCTCATGTATTGTATCAAACATAAAGCTACTAATTTGAAGTTGAAAACTTTCAGAACCATTTTAAAGAGACCCAAATTGAGAAGGCATAAAAGTTTACAATGGATTTTATCCAACCAAATGGGGAAAAATAAATAAATAAATAAATCACCTTCAGAACGTCATTGATTCCCTCAATGATGAAGTCGAAAATAGCTGTCCTCTCTGACTCGAAGGAATGCCAGTGAACAAGGCATCTATAGATCACACATGCGGCCACTGGTTTTCCATCTTTAAAACCTAATTTTTCTTTGATGCAACATGAGAGTATTTCATAATTCTCCTGCAAAACAGAAATATGGCAGCAAAAAAAAAAAAAAAAGCACTCACTTCATGAACAGAGTTTAACAGATTTAGCCTTCATTACATAGTAGGTTCAGTAAGCCAAAGAAACAGAATAGTAGAATTCATATGAAAGACTATAACCTGGTGCCTCTCAAAGGTCTTTTGATGACGAGAATCAGATAATCCTTGAGAGAGAGGTGCAATGATTTTTGAAGGGGTGGGAGATTCCTATTGTAAGAAAATGACATCCGTTAAAAGAAGAAAAACAAATTAGCCAGCAGCTTCCAACAATAATACTGTCAGAAATAAATCTTACAAATGTCGATTTCCGGTCAGTAGGGGGAATACTAAGTGCTCCTGAAAGCTTCTGTTAGAACAAAAATTTAATGTTACGTAAACTAAGAACAAACAATGACAGGATAAGTCATTTAAAGAACAATCCCTACCTACCAAAGGCAAAGCCCGCCTATTGATTTGAAAGATATAAATGTCCAAGGCAGTCATGGAGAGGCAACTTGACATGTAACACGTTGATTTTGTAGTTTGAAGAATAAATTGTACTTACATCAATAAAAGGCTTAGCAATACTGGCACGAATGCTACGTGGGGTTATAGTCAATGCTTTTTGTCGAAGTACATGATTCTCATCCTCCAAATTTGACAGCTTCTCCTCCAAACTATCCCAGGAAATGCAAAACAGTGAAGAAGAAAACGATAGCTATAAAGTAGGGAAAGTAAATCAGAATGAGAAAGTGTATAGCAATTGAGCATTGAGAGGGGAAAAGAAAATGTTCTTCCCGTAATACAAGGTGTATAAATCGTTGAATAAATGCTAAGTCTTAGAGAAAAAAAATACACACATTTATGCATTTGAAAGCTAGCAACCTCAGTATTCAGTTAACCAATTTAAAGTGACCAATGCCACTTTGGCACAAAAAAAAAAAAAAAATTGGCATTTTAACATAAGCTTACCATTGCTTTGTAAAATTTTCTAAACCTAAATGCACAATTAAATCTCCAAAAGAGGATTTCACTTTCCGATTAATCGATTTACCAGGCAAGGGTGAGCAATTAAAAATGGCTAGAACTAAAAAACCTTTGAAGATTCTGTTGAAGCTGTAAACATGTGTGTTCAACTTCCATCAACTTCTCCCTGGTATGACTTGCATCTTCTTTAGCCTTGACCAGTTCACCCTCAAGAGCTGAATTCTTCTCCTCCATGGCAATCAAAGAGCTCTGAGAAGAAACAACATAACTCTTAGACTTCAAGTAACTTTCAAAATATTAGAGAACCATATACCACAAGCATAGAATGAATAACTCTATGTTTGACTGCAGTGGTGTAAATCATGCTTGAACACCATAATACGGGGCAACAATTTTGACAAATAGTTCAACCAATAACCATAAAGTCCCAAATGCAAGAAGTAGGGAGAAAAGGGCCAAAATGATAAACTAACAGCTGTGCAGAAAAGACACTTGGAAAGCTGTTTTCCTGAACCATACTTCCTATATCCAAAATCGAATGTCCACATTTCCATCTAAACTTCCATATAATACCTCTTTAATTTAAGGAATTCATAGATTTGGTCCCATTAGTAGAAAAATTACTAATAATGAAGGTAAACAATGGACAAAAACTCTTTATACTTTTTGTGCCAAATCAAAAGAGGAGATATTTAATTTTGGACAAAGAAAGCATTACAAAACAAAACCACTCATACAATGTCACCACCATCCCCAACCCGACAAAAAAAACAAGTTTTGACTTCCGAACCTCCATTTCTTTCTCCTCTCTATCTAAATACAATTCCATGTTTATGCCAGCACTCTGGAACCCTGCTTCATCCTCTTTGTCAATTCCGTACAATTCAAGAAATATTCTGGATGACTGTGTATTTGACTTACCACCCTTTCGATAGTGTTTTCACCATAAACATTTCCAAGGGGAAGGGGAAATTTGAGCATGCAATTTCTCTATGGCAAATTTTGGGTTTCATTAGCAGCAAAGTTTTACATCTGTTGGGAAAAATCAGTCCCTATTCCAGGTAAGAGATTCAGTAATTGGATGTCTTTTTTTGGAGGTACTTGGAAAATGAGAATGTGGCATGACCCTCAGGCTAAGGTTTTAAATTTGAAACTTATAAAGATAACACATGCTAAAATGACCATCAATCTATTAATGTAGAAAAGACTCATGTAATAAAATTATTATAGCCACATTATAAATAAGAAAAACTGATTGCAGTGATCCAGCAGACTTGTCAAATTAGTAAAAGAAGTAACAAGATACAATTCTCACACATACCTTCAAAATTGCATTTTCATTTCTCTGTTCAGAAAAAGCAACCACATCTTTTTCCAAAGCTGATTTCTCCTTCATTGATAATTCAAGTTGCCTGTGCAAAACAGCATTCTTATTGAACTCATTGACCCTAGCAAGTTTAGCAGCATCCAATTCAAGGCTTAGTGATTCAATGATCTTTTGAAGTCTTGAAATTTCAACTAACTTGGCCTCTTCATTTGACACCTGCATTTTTTCCATTTTTTTTCAAGGAGTATAACTAAACCATTGACAAGCACTAGCAAAATATAATATAAGTATGAAAGTAATCAACAGAAAGTATTATAAACTATATTAAGCTCCCAGCATAAAAGAATTCTAGAGAACACGACTAGAAGAATCTACAATATCATGATTCAAAGAAGAAAACAAGAAGAATACTAAACATTACTAGTCCAATTAATGTGCAAGATTTCCATGCAAGGATCAATTTTAAATTTGAAAAATTAGACGTGATCCAAGGGTAAAATGGCATTACAAAAATATTAGTCTTGAACCCAAAAGTTGCTTAATCTTGCTATCAAGTCTCCCCATGCCAACAATATTCATTCATATTGTACTGTATATATATAGCCATTCACATGCTAACAAAACTTGCGAGATTGATTTTTATTTTCTTGCATGAACCATTAGAACTGAGTTGCTTCGAACATGAGGTGCCATGAAGTTAATGAGAAGGTATAATGTCAATAGCTAATAAAAAGGTACTCATTCTCATGCAACTATTAGCCATGGCCAAGAAATTAAACATCACACTTCTGAAATCCAGCCTTCCTTAAAAATGATTTATATTGCACATAAAGCACTCAGGACATCAGTACCCGTAATTTCTTTTCCAACTGCAATCGCCAAGTGAGATCTTCCAACTGCTTCTCGAGTTTACTTTTAGCTAAACGCAAAGCACCAGCCTCATTAGCCTCCTGTACACGGGGAATTTTTCATCAGGACGGAAAGAATGACGCTTCACAAAAGAAGACTGATCTAAAGGAAAAGATGTAAAACTTGTAACCATTAATAAAGCACAAGCAAACATAAGAGGTGTTTCAGTAAAATGGAACTCCCTAATTTTACACGCTGATATGAATTTTTGAGTGTCCAAGATTAAGCAAAGATAACACAATCAACCGATAGACAAGTAAACAATTCATAACTAGTTATTAGAACCTTCATACCTTTATACTTATTTCTTAAATATTCATCCATATTTCTATTTTTGTTAACTTATTGTCCAATGGATGCTAACTGATAAAGTTCATCAAATGAATATTAACATCTTTTGTCAATCTAAGATGTGCACTAACAAAAACATTTCCAGTAAGAACTTAATCATGAGAATAGGTTTGATCTTCATCTCTGAATTCTAAATCATTTGGCCTCCGGAACAGAACATAAGGATTCCCATAGATCAGTATAAACCTATCAAATCATAAGGACAGAATTATTCAGTTTTAGTAATTTTATATCATGTTTTTTGCAGACATTAATATGACAGATTTATAAAGGTATTGGAAGGTACATCTTATGCAATTCTTAGTGCTTTCTTAAGAAATTCTCATCCTCTTTCTTGGATACCATATTCCTCGTTAATAAGTATGGGAAGATACATAGTCAAAACACAAACCCAGGTAATGAATGGATTATTTTCATAACCTGTTTAAGCCTCCGAAACTCTCGTTTTGCCATCTTCCGCCTCCAAAGACATTGTATAGCGATAATGTTAGATTGGCGATGAAGAAAAGCAGATCGGATCTTATGCATCCTCCAATGAGCCTAAGGCAAGAAAGCAGTTGGAAAGCATTTAAGTTATCATTATCTAACACATATACACTCCAAACACTTTGAATACGGAATAGAACAATACAATAAACTATTATCAAACAATAAGACAAGAAAAAATGGATTGTGAAAATATTTCTACAATTTCACATTAGACCTCATCTGTGTAATGTCACATCTAGGTCAATTATTTTGATTTAAGATTCCATTTCCAATTACAATAATCATAGGCAGAATGCAAGGCATCAAAGTAGTACGACACGGTAGCAGCCTTTATAAGCAATGTGTGCCGCACCAAGAATGCTCAGTATAATTATATGAACAAATGCTAAAACTTAATAATCGGTTCAGAAGTCACTTAAACCAATCAACTGCATGCTACTAGAAGCAGCTGCAAGTTAGCAGCTTTTTTCAGTAATGGACACTGCACAATGAATGCTTAGAATAATATATGCACAAATGCTAAACCTTATTCAGAAGTCACTAAATCCAGTCAATTGCATGTTACTAGTAGCAGTTGCAAGTTTGACAAGAAAAGAAGTATTAGAAAGGAGGAGGTCAACAAGAGCAAGGGGGCAGGAAGCAAGTTTTTCTAATCAAGTTATATGCAGTTGCGGAATTTTAGAGTTTTCATGTTCAGGATCCCTCGCCATACACGGCACCTTAAGACAGAAACGTAAACAGAGAGAAGCCCTGGCATGCTCCATGCCCTTGGTCAGGGCAAGTTTCATCCACAGATCTAAACCACATCCGAGTATGGAATGAAACTTTAATGTTTTCCAGGGCAACAATACCAAGATTTTTCTGACAATGACTAAAACCTATACCTACAGTCATCACTAAGTATTTTCTTTAATGATCTCAACTGATTTTAAACAGTAATTTAGCTTAATACACTGTAAAGTTCACTAAAATTGACTTCGATAGTGTCTGAAACTTAGAATAGATATTGATGCTACATTCCTAATTCAAGAATAAAAACCACTGCAATTTGTCATCCAATATGTTTATTGTCAGAAACAAGCCCCAAAGTCATAAATTCCAGCAACTATCGGAAAACAACAAAAATTATGTCCATATCTCAACACCAGAGTTGGAAAACAGATATAAGATAACTGCCAACAGGACAAAGGCCTCCTTTAGATCAATATTTGCCTTCCTTCTTTTATTTTTTTATTTTTAATTACCAGCACATTAGCACCATAAGGACAGCAGTGGTACATAATTTTGGACAAGCACAATACACATTATTACAGCTGGACCATACATATCAAACTTTCCCACATAGGAAAATGGAACATATTGGAAGCTGTAAAATTAACCTGAATTAGTATGGCAGCTCTATATTCCTTCCTGTACAAGAACTTCTGTCGAACAGAAAAACCACGGATGCCAGATTGAAGAAGTAAAATTGACCTATAAAGTTCCACATAGACATGCCTTAGAATCCATCGGCGGGCATATTTCTGTATTATAATGGCAGCTCTTTCTTGTCTCATTGATGTATAGATATTTCGAGCAAGATAACCTGCAATTTAAATACAAATATCACAACGCCTAGCATATAATCTCTCTTCCAAAACTAGAAGTACATCCTAAACATAAAAAACTAAAAATGTTTGAAAAAACAAATTTCATTCAAATGAGAAATTTTCACCAGTATCCAACAGAATAATAGATAGAAAGGGTAGCTACACTTCAAATAATATCTAGTTTACACAATCTAGATTTCTGTCTAAAAGGACACCACAATAGAGGCTGCTCCAGACAACTTAACCCTTACAACTAAATCAAGTCCATGTCTAACACTCCAAAATGTAACTGAAGGTGGCAAACCCACTTGCTCCATGGTGGCAACAGTGATTAAATTGCAAGCACTACACCATTTTGCTCCAAACACAACACATAATTTGACATTGATTCTGACCAAAAAACATTTCATATAGAAAACACCCTTCAAATGCAAAGATAAATCATTCCAACATGTAAATATCATTAACCGAATCAAAAACTTCTTGTGCGAATGGAATTATAAAGCAAGACAATTGCAGCACATAATAAGAATTGGTAGCTTTTAGCCTCAGCCAAGTAAGGACCAGACCTCTGCAGCATGCTTGTAAAGAAATTGCAGCAGTCCTATAAGAGAGGAAGTCCCTGTGAGCAAAAAAGGTCCGCAGGCGACCCTGAATAAGCTTTGCAGCAGAATCCAAAACCTCTGCACGACGCGAATCTAAAACACCAATCTGACCAGCTCTGAGGAAAACTTTAGTCTTTCCTAACTGAACCGGGCAAGAAGGCAAAGAACAGGTATTAAATGCAACAAACAAATTTAAGCCAAGATGGCAATCAAATCACATCAAAGAACAACATAACCAGTTACCAATTTTAAGAATTTTTTAGATAAAATTTAACAAAAAAAATGGGAAAAAAAAAATTATCAACAAAACAGGGATATGAAAAAAGAGATAAAAGAGGGCAAACCTGAAAGTTCCCAAGGTTCAACCTCTGCAGTAATTTCACAGTCATGGTTTTCTCATCATAACTGTAAGCAGATAAAAGAGAGCATACATGAAATCCAATAAAAGCTTGC
>JAXGGT010000131.1:8719161-8734659 GCA_035583425.1 Marsdenia floribunda | reverse complement strand
AAACAAGTTCAAGAAGTTGAACAATGAAGATACAATAAAGATTATCTTATTCTTAGTTTTATATTACAATAAATAGCGTATCAACTTTGTGTTAAAAAAAAAAAAAAAAAGGTTATTCAGAATATATAAGCATTTTCTGGGTGTAGGGATTGGGCACAGAAAGCAATGTCATATGATGGGCCTCAGATTAAATGTAGGTCATGCAGCAAGCGGTTGAATGAAGGATATCAACTTCATACCGTACACTCTTACTGCACATATGAATCCTTGTGGACTCAAAAACACCTGTGGCACTTAAAACACCACTTTTATCTGAGAATGACGGTTTTTATCATTAATATGCCCAAATTTCCTTTATATATATTATAAGAGAGTAGAAGTGACATACTAGAGCAAGAAAATCTTAACCCCTCAATTTATCACTACATTTTTCTAGCATCCAAGCAGCCAAAACATATATCACATGAATATCAATGAGTCCTCTAATGGAAACAACATGCATGGTGTTATTCAGGCAAAGTGTACCGGCAATTGATATAACTGAAAAGACTATAGTTCTTCAGGAGAAATATGATAAGTTTAACAAACTATCAAGAATTTCATGAAGACCTCAAATGAAACTTAGCAAATAAAGACGAAAAAAGGTCAATTTATTCACAGTATTATTTAAAGAATTAAAAATACTCTCTTAAAAGGAATTGTCTTTAGGCTTCCAAAAGAAGCCTATTAACTCACCCTCCATCCATAATATCCAGTGCAATGATACCAAATCGATCTAAAAACTCATGATAAGTCTTTCGAGTGGGATAACCCGCCAAACTTATTCGAACAGCTTCTAGAACACCCTGCAAAACATCACAACTGTCAATATGAGCACATATAAAGTTTCTGGCTAAAATCCCTCCTAGAAGAACGGTGATTAATCAGCATTATTTTTCATTTTCTCCCACATTCTGGTGTACAGCAGCCATGGGTTCCATAAGTTTTGGAATAAAAATAAAACAAAATAAAGCAACGTTATCCAAAACTTTCTGACATTATGCGCTGATAATTCCAAACAACAAGACAATTGACAACTAAGATGGTTTGTCAGAGAGATAGCTTTAATAACTCCCCTCAAGGCATGTAGTAAGTGTAGTTGGGATAAATCACCCTGTTCTACATAACATGTATGATAGTGTTCGAAATAAATCTTCTTCTTCTAGATAATAGAAAAAGGTTTGATAGAGCAAGAAAACTTGAAGCAGTAAACAGTCATGAATGTCAAAATTTAGTACATCATTGATAAGTAACAATAGCACAATTTGTATCCCTTAAATTTAAACAAGTGCAATAGTGAAATTTCACAGCGCAAGAAATTGGGTAGGAAAAAGAAGAATGAGAAAGAAACTTAACACGTAAGCCAAACAACAAATAAGAAAGTGGAGATCAATTGCTGCTTATAAACATAAAATCTAGGAAAGATCAAAATGAAGGCAGAAATTGAGCAATTCAGGATAACTTGATACTGACCCCACAGCGTAACTGGTGCAAGATGCTCTGAGTCTCAAACTTCTGGGGCCGATTCAGAGAATTTGGCTTCACACAGCGAATATAATGAGGCTCTGTAGAGCTAAGAGTCTCCATAAGTGCTTGGAGTTGTTGCTATTAAAAAAAGGAGAGAAAGAAGAAAAGCCTTAAAAAATATTTTTTACAGACCTTCACCCAAAAATACAATATTAATTTTATGCAGACCAGATATAGTAATAGTAAAACAAGATAGCAACCCAAAGAGAAATTCAAGATCAATGAACTGGGAAAGGTAAGTGAATAGATAGTGCCTGAGGTGGATACCGGGTAAGAGAGTGTGTGGAGACCATAGACCAGATGCTCAACCAGACCAAGAAAAGCCTATTGTGTTCAAAGTCCATACTACAAAGGAATAATTTAAAGTTGGTAGTTTTTAATTTTATTGTGGCAGTTACTTTTGTGGGTTAGGTGGGAATATAAGTTAGTATAAGAGCAAGTTAGGTGGGTCTGGAAGGTTTCTAGTACAGTTTGACAAGGAGTTTTACCCAAGCAACAAGCCATCTCTGGCCTTTGTGTTGCAGCTGTGTTTGCATTTTCTTTGTATTTGAACTTTCTGATTTAATAGGAGTACCAAAACCAGTACATTCTAGTGGTGCTCTGGAGTTCAAATTCTGCAGTTTTCTATCAATGCCCAGTTATTGGTAGAATTCCTGAAAATAATGGATACGTCTTTTATTAAATCCCTCACTTTGATATCCTAGTTTTGTTCTACAGTAGCTCATTAAGAGTGCAGGATATATTTTCCTTCTCAAACAAATATGTTTCATACAGCCAGTGTCACTACTCTATAGTTTTCTAAAGACTGCAACAGTAGTTGGAAGCCTAATGTAGAATTTATCACCTCTTTGCTTACAAGAAAAGCAGTAAAATCTGATAATTACACTACCACCAAAACCATAAGCTTTCAACTTCACCATTAAGTGACAATATCCTTATATACTCTTACTAGACTTTCTCCAAACAATACTGCCATAATTTCTCATAGAAAATAAAACCACAGCAGAATAACAGTACACACTTCAAACCTTAAATCGAGAAGCCACAGAAGAAAACTTGTATGATGATCTCAGTGACTCTTCTGGAAGTGAAGGAAAGAGACCGGCAACAAAGGAGCATTTTGAAGAAGATAAAAGATTGCAGTGTTCAACCACAACATAGTCACGATTTTTGTCCAGGAAAGTTTCTGTCTGATATGTGACCTGAGGTATATTCAGAGAGACAGAGGAAAACAAGGATTACAAGTAAACCAAGAAAACCACTAAAATATATATATATATATATATATTATTTTCAAGGTGCATCTGTAATATCATGCCTTGCCAGCATAATGTGACATGGTAAAATCAGTTGCAGAAAATTTAGCCTTCTCCAATCGTTGGTGGCCTCGGAAATTCTGAAACAGTTTGTTGGAAAATGTTTCATGTGTTGATTTTGGAAACATGCTGCAAGCATAAGAAATCAAAATAAGGAAAAGTGGCAACAAAAGTTTTGCAATAATATGTACAAATTCACAGAGAAGAGCTGATATTGTACCAAGCTTCATCAAGAAGGGCAATTATACCAATTGGCTTCTGCAAAACCAGGTAGAGACAGGTATGAGAATAGATGAAGACTGCAGCACACATCTAGAATTCATGTGTTTTTGCAGCAAAAGAAATGGAAGCAAAATCCGATACAGATACACCACATATACTTCCATGGTAGAGGGGAAAATTCCCTTTCCAAATTTTCTTTCGATAGCCATTGAAGGGAGTTCTATTAGAAGAAAAGGAACTGAGAATCTTTTTTCCTCCTCAATTTTAGATTCATTTCCTTTCATTTATTCAAGAACTACCAAACCTGATTTGTTTCCCAGAAACTATATATAGGAGATGAAATGGGAAGGAAATAAAAAGAAAGATTAAACAATAACAAACAGATCCTTGCCCCTGTCCCTCAAGGTTGAAAAGGTTGAAGTGCTACATTAACAAACAAAAAAGCTCCAATGCTTAGCACCTCCGTGCCAACTGTTACCTTCTGGATGAAATCAACCATATAGATGAAGGAGCAAGTCAAATTCAGAATACACATAAATAGAAACATCACGTGTTATATTCCCAAATAAAAACTTCACCTCTATTAAAATCCATGCAATGTAAATTCTAGTAATGGACCTACCACATGATGTTCCAGCAATAATCCATTATAGCTTACCTTCTCAATAAGATCCAAGACATCTTGGTTGTCAATAAATTCAATGTAACTCCAGTCTATTTCTTCTTTGCGATATTCCTCCTGCTCCATCTTGAATACATGCTGAAAAAATTTAAAAAGTAAGCAAAAGAAAAATAAATAGCACAAGATAAATATGGCATGTTGTACTTAACTGGAAAGAGATTACTACAAAATTCATCTCACACCTCATTAAAATGCTGTTGGAGCTTCTCATTAGCAAAATTGATGCAGAATTGTTCGAAGCTGTTCAACATAAATAAGCCAAAAATCAGAGGAAAAGCACCAGAGGTATCAACACTTGTGACCAATCTGCTCCTTGAGAACAATACAGAAGAGTAATTTTTGATAATAGAGCTTAAAAATTATGCCATGTCTGAAACAGTGTTCCAAATCATTTGTAGACAATAAACAAACAAGACGAAATCATGTAACCTTTGGACATGATCATGCAAAGTGAAACCATGATGTTATGATTATTAGGCACACCAACACAATCACTTGATAGCAAAAGAAACAGAACAGAAAACCTAATACCAGTGAACTTTTTTCTTTTTTCTTTAACTAAGGAACTTACAGTGCTTATATAGAATTTCAAGTGTATCCAGGTTTCTTCCACCCCAGGTTCTTCAACAATTTTTACACGCACCCAGTAAAAATAAACAAAGACATGCATGAACCTACTTCATCGTTTTTAAAAAAGTATAACTGTGTGAGGGCATTAAACAATTGTCTTCCATATCCTTTAAATAGAAAAATATAAACAATACAGTTCACCTGTTCTGCTTAAAGCATTCAAATCCATATATGTCCAAAACTCCAATTTTTATCTTGGAATCATGATCTTGTCCAACAGATCTGTTGATCTTTTCAACAAGCCTGAAAAAGATGCCAAAGGATGAGTTTAGTATCAATGAATGTCGCTTAAATAGAAAGAAACCAGTTTCCAAATAATGCAAGGCAAGCATCTGACCAATCAAATAACCGAGCATAAATAGTCTTTGCTAAAGCATCCCGACCAGCTGCAGCAGAATTACAGTCAAGATATTTAATAATGATTCCTTCACGAGTCTGGATTGAACGTGTACACAGAGTGGCCAATAAAATATCTAAATCACACCTACATAAAAGAAACTACGTCAACCAAGTTAGCATACCATATATTGCATCAGAACAACACAATGACAATCTTAGCATAAAAGAAAATAAACAAACTCCAGAAGTAAACAGAACCACTCGTGAAGGCACCAGAGGCTACAGAACCACAAAATACTTAGGTTATGTTCAGTAGCTAGATTTTTCTTAGTTGTTGAGGAAAATGCCTTTCGAAATTTTATCTAAAAAATCGATATAACATTTTTGTTTGGCTCAATATCAACAATTAAAAGTTGATTTGAAAACCATCCACAGGATAGTTTCTCCATTACAGCTTCTTTCTCTTTTCTTAACAGCAATTGGAAGCAGCTCAAAACAATTTTTTTGCTTTAATAACAATACTAATAATTCCTCAATTTAAGCAACCAAGAATAGAGCGTTAATAGGCAAGGAGGGAAAGCAAGAACTATAAGGATATATATGATAAGAAATCCAGAACTTCAATAGAAAAAAGGTATGAAGAAAAACAACTGGCATGTATCACAAATGACCAATCTAAAATTTTTTCAGAAAAACAGCATACATTTCATGTTTAATTCCAGAGGATCAATTTGGCATGAAAGAGAATACTTTTTGAGTAAAAATATACAACGTACATATATAATCCGAAAAGCACTCCAAAAGCAAAATTAGAGAAAACAAATTAACATTTTTCAAGAAAATTGTAATTTATGCCTAGATAAGCCACATACATAAAGAGCTCTGCAGCCATCTGCAAATGGAAGTTAGATTTCTGATCCTTTATAACAGATGAGTCATGCTCTTTTCCAGGAGAAAATTCTATGTTTCCCAAATGTAAAATTGCAGCCAGTGTCCGAAATATTGCTTCCTGATAAAATATAAAAATAAAGCAGTGAAAGATAGCTCAAAGATATGCTAGAAGAAACACATGCTTTTAGTTGCTTAAATTGCAATATGTTCCAGAAACCTGTTCATCAGAACTAATGCCGACGATATCCATTGCCCTTCTTGTTTTAATGTATTCTTCCTCATTGCTCACCCCATCTAATTCATAAACCTTACTTTGATTTAAATAGTGAAAGCTTTTTGGATGGCCTAATTTGTATTTTTCTGCATCCTGCAAACAAAGCACGTATTTCTGATATAGTCAGCAAAAGAAAAGAGAAAGAATAGAAAAGTTTGCTTCCATATTCATATCCCACAGAGAAACCAATAAAATGTAACTGGGAGATACCTATAACTAGGTTCTGAATTTCCTCCACAACTTGAATCTCTAAACCCCCATGCGCACATACATAATAGATGCATAAAGTGGGAGAAGACTTTGTTTTATTTAGAGTTTTGTCCAAACCAGTACAAAGAAATTTTTCTATTTTAAGGATAGACACTTTTCTCAAAAAATAGCTTTCCAATCACACCCTTAGTTGAGGTGAAAATTAGCAATTTTGAATTTAAAATTTTCACCAAACCTAACATGTGGATCCAAAAATTCACATTAAATATACATTCTTATCAATTTTTAACTCAGATCATATCTCTAAACAATTCATGCATAATAGTTTAACTAAGTCTAAATGTGACACCAAATTAACATCAAATCAAACTTTTAAATTCAAAACTTGAAACTCAACACAAATACATTCTCCATTTCCGTTCTCAAAGCTAAATTAAATTTTCACTTCAAAGGTCTACCCCAATACACAAGCAAGCATTTTATTAAGGCTGATTCGCTGCATAACTAAGAAATGCATTCGAAAGATGTACGAATGCCAATAGATGTGGGTAAAAGGTATACCAGACCAGAAGCACACAACTGATAGAAGCAGTGGTAGTTCCTTTCTGGATCTGTTATTTGAACAACACGTGAACGCTCAAGAAGGTAGGTTCTAATTGCAGCACCTGAAATCCTACCACTCGCATCAAACTGGATTTCAACAAATTTTCCAAAGCGGCTGCACGAAATGAGAACAAGGAAACTGAGCATTATTTTCCTGAAATGAACCACTTGAAAGGAGAAGTAAGGGGGTTGGACAAGATGGAACCTGTGGAAGTGCTTAGTTCTTCTACATCAATACAAAAAAAAAAAAAAAAAAAAAAAAAAACCATTCAAAATTAAAAAAGCCCCTGCCGACGGAGAAAACATTAATGGATGTGAAAGATCTGTCTAGTTCACTGTCACGCTTATAACTTTTGCACAATATTGATATAATATCCAACAAATTTTGATTTACTCAAATACCAAATATATAAATATATATATATTAAATCTATGGTTGAAAGGGAGAAACACAAAAATAACTTCCATAACACCACAAATTAGAGTTCAATAATCCACACCGACACAAGGCAATAGGGAAATATTGAATTGACAAGAAAGAAATATAAACAGAAAATCTATAAAGGAAAAAAAAAAAAATGCCTATTGAGTAGTAGAGTTGCTAAAACATTCAAAGATAACGAACCAGACAAACCTTGAATTATCATTTCTAACCGTTCGTGCATTTCCAAATGCCTCCAGCAATGGGTTTGACTATTTAAGAAACAAATATTAACATAAAAGAAAAGTTAAGTTTTGGGGTGCATAGTTCAAACCAAAGCATAAAAAAGAAAGATAATTAAATAAGATACTGGTCCAAGGATTGGAATTCCCTTTTTGTATTATCATTCTTTCAGTTTCAGGAGGTGGTCAGTGACCCAAAAAGAACCTCCTCTCAAGCCAGTTGCCCCTCATTCATGACACACTCACCTCAAGAACTTGTTGCTCAACTGTTCTGTCATCCCCAGCAGCACGACCACCGACATGAGTAAGATATTGCATGATAAGTTTTGTTGTCTCAGTCTTTCCTGCACCACTTTCTCCACTAACTAGAATAGACTGGCTTTTAACCTCGCTCATCATTGCTCTGATCATAAAAACTTTGTGAGAAAAACGATATTCAGAGGCAAACAGTTGATGCACCTAATCATAAATTACTAATTAAACTGGAAAAACCTGTAAGATGCATCCGCCACTGCAAAAACATGAGGACTCAGTTCACCAAATGGAGCCCCTTTATACATATCCATCATGTGCAGATCATATAAATGAGGAAGCTTTGTAAATGGATTGACCGCTATCAGAATGCTTCCAGTGTAAGTCTATTAAGATCAAGAACCATGTGTTAGACCTACATCTTAGTATTTCAAATTAACAATAGTTGCAAAATTCTCCTACAAGTGTCACTTCTTACTAAAAGTAAGGAAAATGACAAATAATTATGAAGATCTGATTGTTAAGGTCAGGTTGAAAGAGGCTACACCATAAACCACAGGCGAAAGGGTAGAAAGATTTACAGATTTACTACATTCTAAAGAGCAAATTCTACACTAATAAATCCAAATTAATTAGAGACATATTCCAGGATCTTCACAAGAAAAACCAAATAAAACATAATGGTGTAATGTCTGGACATGATTCAATAATCCCATGCATGCATTAGAATACTGCAAAACTCCATATATTGAGAAAAGAGGTATCTCAAGATAATAGTCCACTGAAAGAAGCGAGACAAAAATGTGTTCGGATATCCCTTGCATGAGTACACAGATCAGATTTACATGTAAGAACCACAATAGTAAATCATTCATATGCTTCACCTACTAGACTAGTTACAGACACATATTCTCACTCCTAAAGATATTTCACATATCAATATTCCGATGTGATTATCTTCTGAAATTAGCCAGATAAGTATTAGATATTCATAAAATCATCAACAGGAACCCTCTTATCTTCCCTTCTCTATACAGATGAAAATTGTACCCAACATATCAAGAATTGAGCTTTAAACAACTAGTATTATAGCCATTATAGAATTGGCATTGACCGATGGACCCGTGTGACCATGTCCAACAAAAAGTACAAAGAACACTTCAACTGACAGTCTTGCCCATGAAATTTCCAAACTTCTCTAACCATAAAGTCACTAGCCCTTATGCTTGCAAATGCAAAGTTGGTTGCCTAGATCTGGACACCCCAAAGCAAATACCCAGTGGTTCCATGCAAATAGAATTTTAGGACAATCAGCTTGAATTTATTTCAGACAATCATTCATGTATTAACTTACCCTTTAACGAAGCAGATACCCACCATGATAGCTTGCTTTCCAACTCAGGACTTACTATTTCTATCAGATGTTTAGATCATTTAGTTCAACTATTTGTAGCCATAACAAACACTTTGGTCCACTTCTTAAATATAACCAGCGCCCTGAATCTCATGATTCCTAAAGTCCAGCTATGTTATTGCACCTTCATCATCACTTTCCTCATTGACAGACATTTCCAATCCTTCCAACTGAGAACAAGAAAATATTTTCACTTTATACTCTATCTGGAGAATTTCTTTCTTTGTAGGATCCTCATTCAAGACAGCCTAAGATTACATAATAAACATTTCTTGGAGCATTGAATATACACCCATCAAGCATACCCCTTACCGAAAATTCCACCACTATCCAACCACGCTCATATCTAACCACAACATTGTGAACTGCAAGATGTTTGTTTCCTTTCAAAAGTTTAACTTGACAAACTATTTTGTTCACATTTCATACCATCATCCAAATGAACCCAAAGAATGATCCCTGTTCATGTTAATAAAAGCCATCATAATACTATGCAAAGAGGTAACCTTGAACAGCAATGCCGTATTTTTTCCAACAGCCACCATATAGTTTATTTCCTTAAAAACTTTTAAAGAAACTCTACCAAGACATAGACAAATAACCTTCTCCAATAATTTTGAGGGGTATCTAATAACAGCTATAAATTTGTTACCTCGTATTTCAAACTCAATATCCATAATCATATTATTTCTGCGATTCCTTTATTCAATAATTCCACCACTATTCTCTAATTAAACACTTACTGAGACGCTTTTGTACTTGCATTAAGCTCATCGGGTTACGGTCAACCTGATATATTTAATTAATCTGCAGGATATAACTTGTTAATCCTCCTAAGTGCAATTGAGTTTATTTGCCCACAACCACTAGCAGACACAGTCTTCTAAAAAAATTCTAGAACCCTGTATAAGGTATCGTGTAAACTGACTAAAAAAAAAAAAAAAAAAAAATGAAGGAAATAAAGAACCATAATTTAGCATTATAGAAATACAGCGGCAATGCAAATGTAGCATCACCTTCTTCTTATTCTTCAATCCAACCATTTTTAGTTTCTTTTATATTTTTGCTATCATGGGAAAGGAGGAAGCAGTAGCCAGTAGCGTTACATACAGTTGATTTCAGTTACACTGAAGTGGTCCCCTCTCATTCATACTTTAAGCAGCAGAATGATAACTTCAGCATACACTTTCCTTTCACGTATCTGTTGAACCACATAAGAAACTTTCGACCAACTTCAGACTGAAGTTAGTCCAAAGAGTTCATAATAATGAAACGTATAGGCGTAATCATCACACAAGTCTCCAAAAATTAAACAGAGTTAGCAAACATTAATGCTCACATAAATCTCATTGAGTGCATATCTCCTCTGCAGATTATCGAGCACTCCAGGCTCATTCAAATACGTCAATTTGGTCATATCATCAACTCCCCCATGATCCGCTTCTTCATCCCTCGGATACAACTTCTCCGGGAAAGCCAACACCTATCAGTAGTTCCAAATTCCACCGCCAGAAAAAACAAAAAAAAAAAATCAAAATAGCGAAAACTGAACTCGATAACGTGCTAAAACAAACAACACTCATAGAAAAGAAATCGATAGCTTTACATAACATTTTACCTTTTTACCATGCTGAGTGAGGACTTGAACTTGTTTACCGATAAAATCACTCACTTCAGCAGCAACCCAAGCAGACTCCCTATCTTCCACCCAAACCCTGGAACCTTTCCGTAAGGCCATCTTCTTCAAATTTGTCTTCCTCTTGCTAAACCATCAAAGTATATTCGAAGAAAAAATTATATACAGTGAAAAAATAAAAATTCAAAAAAAATAAACGGTGGAATTGTTTGAAATTTGAATGAACCAAACCCTAGACATAGAGAGAGAGAGCGAGAGAGAACAAAATGTACAAAGAAGACAAAAGAAATGTGAGGTTTTCAACTTCCCGCCCTAACCAGAGGAAAGTATTGAGTACAATTGCTCTGAGTATTTCTCTCTCTCTCTCTCTCTCTCTCTCTCTCTCTTTCTCTCTCCATAAAATATTTATTAAATTTTGAAGTAATAGTACTAGTATTTTTCTTTTTTTCTAACGTACGTGACACGTCATCCGTAATTAATTACGTAAATCAGAATTCCCCCAACGGGAGAGAAGGGAGACTTACCCGTTAAGAATGCTGGTCTTGACTCCCTTACTCTAATTTCTAATCTGTCGCTAATTATTACACGGGAAATCGGATTCATTTTAATGATTACCTTTTCATTACTGCATAATTCTATTAGTGGCCTTTGAAAAGAATATGCTCTTTTTTTCTTTTTATTTTGTCACGTAAAAAAAATCGACACATTTGAAAAAATTACGTTTTTTTTTTTTTGATAAATAATACTGTATTTCTTAAATTAAAATTATTAGAATATCATTTGATATTAATTTATTTAATAAATATTAATAATCATATCTTAATTTTATATTTACAACGTAAACAAGTATTTTTTTTAATACAAGAGTAATTTTGATTTATAAAAATGGTAAATGTATCATAAAATAATTAACAATACAAATAAAAAGAGAGTAAAAGTAAAAATAGAAATAATAATTTTAACTATAAATCTTATTGATCAACACAAACAATACAAGAATTTTTTATCTGATAATGTTGAAGATATCTAAGGAGTTAAGAAGTAAATAAGACAATAGGAGTCTTCAATAGACATTTATGTAATAAATATATTTATAACACTCCCCCTTAAATATCTATTACACAATCAATATATCTCATTGAAACTTTATTAGAGAAAAACCAGTAAAAAAATATAGTGAAAGAAAAATAGTACACATTTTTTCTAATTATAACATTATATAAAATCTCTCAATCAAGTATTCTAACTTGTTATAATATTTCAAATGTTCAAATGTTGAAGTTGGTAAAGCTTTTGTGAATAAACTATCAAAAATATAGCTTATTTGAGATCTCGAAAAAAAAATATATATATATATATATTTGAAAGACTTGTTTAATTTTATTCCAATATTTTTATGATTGAATATGAACTAAATATTGCTAATAAATTAATAACAAAAGCTATATGAAGCAACACATAATTAGCAATATACGTTAGTGCACCTTTTGCAGTAGGATATGATACTTCAAGACTAAGATATTCTTCATCCTCCTTACGAGATTGAAAACGGCTCTCTTTTTCCACATCAAGTGAGCGAACAACCATTGGGGTAATTAATAGATATATTTTAACATAACTTCTTTTGCAGGAATTTCTTATATTTTTGAATCAATTGGTCTACCACACTTCTGGCGTGCCAAAGACACTTTTTTTTTTTTCATTGATAGATTGTCCTCAATCAATTCAATCTTTTAACAAGATGTCTCATGTTTAAATAATTATTTGGGATCACAGTGTCCATTGGACCTATCTTAACTTGATTCATCTGAATAGTGCAATAAGTCATATATTGGACCTGTCTTAACTAGGTACATTTGATGAGTGCAATAAAGTCACATATTTTATATCAATTTCCTTTACTTTTATTTATCTTTATTTCTATTTTTTTAGACTTTGTTTCTTGTTATATGTCTTACAGGTTGAAATCGGCCTTTCGGCATTTTTTATGTGATTTGCAAAAAAGAACTCAAGTTTGATAGGACAAGATTTTCAAGATTATCCACAAGAATGAACCCTCATCGAATCAATCAAATCAAGAATTCAAGATTTGAAGAACTTATAGTCTTTTTATGACTATACTCTTAGTCTTATTAGAATTCTAACGATTATATATTATAGATAACAATATAAGACATTATAAAACTCTTTCTCGCTAAAGACATGTGTTACTATACTCATTTATTCTACTAAGTTGATTTGCTGAATTTTATTAATAAGGTTAATAGTACTTCTTTAAATTATTCTAACTTTGCTCATTGTTCTTGCTATAGATTTTTATGATCAAATGTTGATAGATACATGTGTTTTATCACAAATTAGTCTCCTTTATCAATTAATTTTGAATTAGGTCTTTCCAGTTATTATTGCTACCGACTGGTTGGTACTAGTTATCTAGTACTTCGTAATTGATCTATTGTTTAAGGACAGATGGGTCATAGGACTTGATTGACTATGGTTAATTTATCACATAGTAATTATTTTTATTCCACGTTTGCGATCGATACTTTTGAAGGATCAGAAGACATTAAAGCGCAATGCAGCGAAAAAAATACAGTTTTACGAGCTACATCTAAAAGAAAATACTTATTTTTTCTTACCGGTTGCAGATTAACCAATAAATGAACAGGTTGTACTGGAACTTCTGCTTGAACTTGCAATAGAAAGGATGAAGATGGCACCGACTCTTCCACAAGAATTATGGCCAATCCTCTATTCCTTCGCATGAAACGTCTTAAAGTTTCTTCCTTTTAATATTCCGGAATATGACTCTTCCTTTCTAAGCCTTAGTTTGGTGAGAGTATTTAGTGGATAAAAATTCTGCTAGAGAGGAAGAGAGAGAGGACCGAAAAAATAAAAAAAGAAAGTGGCGGCAAAATAATGAGAGTGTTTTCTTAGTGTTCAATTACTTTTAAGTATATTCTTCCTGGAGGAATTAGAAACAAAAAAAAAAATCAGTTATCTTATCTAAAAGGAAAACCGAAACCTAGTTGGATACTAGCCGAAGTTTCTTAGTCCTAAGTGGGTTAGGTTTTGTACTCAAAAAATCTGTCCAAGACTGGTCCAAACATCTTAATTAATTAATTTTTTTTCCTGGACTTTGTAAAATACCCAAAACTAATTAATTAATTTTAATTGGACTCTCAATATGTATCCACATATATCAGCCCGATTAATTAATTTATTCCAACCCAAATAATTAATTAAATGGTTTCTTAGAATAAATTTAATTTATGTTTCAATCAATTATCCAATAAAATCCATATTGTGTTTAAACAACACCAAGGTAACTTGAAATATTGGGGACCAAAATACATATTATCCATGGATACTAAAATGATCAAAATATCCATGCTATCAAATGACTGTATTTTATCATTTTAAATATTCTCATTCATCACCATATGGAAATATTGACCTCAAGAATAATACTGATAAAGTATAGTCTCCGACCTACGGGTGAAATGACGAAAATACCCTTCCATGTAACACTCATCAATGAGAAAGGATAAATGTACTAACATTCATCTCAAAGACATTTACATTCCTTAGATTTATAGTCCGATCATCCATGACTCACTCAAATATACTTGCTTAACATTAGGAGCTACCCAAAAGTACACATTCTAAAGTCACGTTCCCAGAGCCCTAAAATATTTAGATTATCATGGACAATTCCAAGGGGGGTGATTAATCATCACTGAGTGAGGCATAGAAACTCTTTTGTATGAGTCCGTCTTAACTAACTAAAGCAGTATACCAAACATACAAGGATATTGATCTCACAAAAAGAAATCTCACCCAACATATATCAAAGTGTAAAATTCTAACTTCTTCAAACCACCAACTAATACTCTCAAGTATGAGAGTATCCGTCTATGCTATAGCAGTAATAGTTTGGTCTCCATAATTATAGTACTTTGAGAGAGACCAATACTACATATCTAGTTCTACGTATTCGAAATATGCTTATGCCTATGACGTGAGTAAACTACTCACTGATTTAAGGTAAATCATTCCTCATTGGAAATCATAACATAATAGTCTTACTGTGATAAAATGTCTAGTTCCATCAAATGACTAAAAACATAATTTTACTTGTACAATAAGTACCCATGATCTATACCTTACTGTGAAGAATGACCAAACACATAGACCATTACTTGTCATACTTGGACATTTAAATGTGCACTAATACAAGGATAGAAAACTAAATTGAATAAATAATTGTTTTGTTGCAATATAATCATTTATAATACATAGTCTTTTAGGGTATACATTCTAACAATTTTTCATTATTAATTAAAACATAACCCTGTTGCTCAAATTTGGTTATCTATGTTAGAAATTAGTTAGGTTTTTCAATTTATGTGGGATCGACCTTACTAACCACTATCTACAATTATATATATATATATATATATTTGTATGAATTAATTAGCTGGATTCGACACCTATCAACATCTCAGCATCTAATATTCATGACAAATAAATTTTATATTTATGACATTTTTTTGTGACTTCAAAAGTCATAAATTTATCATAAAAGAAATCATTAATCAATTTTCACATAAAAATATAATAATTAAGAGAAATTTACTTATCCCCAATCATGCGCCTAGAGAGAAAAAAGGAAGAGTTATTTTGAACATGATGCAAGGTTGAAGTGGAGCAAAAAAGTTACCATTAAATTTTAGTTCCTAAACCGCTGCATCACTTTTTATTGAATCAAACTTTTAAATTCTTGTATCAAACATCAAA
>JAXGGT010000131.1:8683492-8701884 GCA_035583425.1 Marsdenia floribunda | reverse complement strand
TAAAAGTTTGTCTGATAAAAAATATAGAAAAGTAATTCAATGATATTGTGACAAAGATAGCAAGCAATGTTGCTTTGGTTTTTTTTTTTTTTTAGTTTAATTTTTTAATTTTGAGGCTTTAATACTTTCAACCTTATTTGAATTTATGATATCATGGATCATTAAATATGGTTACTTCCAACTGAATTGTCATTTAATTTCTTAATGTGAGGAGTTAAAAAAAAAAAAAAGAAGTAATATTTTACAATTAATAATTAATTATTATTGACCAAAATTTATGTAATTAAGATCTAATTAATAAATTATTCAAATATAAAATATATTTTTATTAGTGTAATAGAAATACAATAAATATAATTATGTTACACTTAATTTATAAATTAGGAAATTTGGCAAGGCTACTCCTTAACAAATTTTATCACGGTGAGTTAAGTCTTAAATTGTAATTTTTTTTTTTTAAAAAAATTTTAAATAAAATTACAAATCAGTGATATAGTCATTTTTCATTGAAGCTCGATTAAAGTGTAAATATTTAACATTTATTACCGTTTTGATCAATTAGAAGAAGGACAAAAGAGTCATTTTACATATAAATTTCTTTATAAATTATTTCCAGAAGTCATATTTTTTCATATTGATCTTTAATATTCTTACATCTTAATTGTATTTACTGTTTTTTTAATATTTTAATATTTTAATTTTATCATTTTATATTAATTTTTAGACTATTTAATATGTAAAATGACAATTTTATAATTCCCTTTTTAATAAGATAATTTAAAATTACAATTTTTGACAATGTTCAATAAAAAAGGAACTATATTATTATTGCATAATTTTATTTAGAATTAAAAAAAAAAATAAAATTTATCTTACCATTATAAAAATAAAATTTATCTCACCATTATAAAATTTATTAAAAATTAAACTTGAAAAAATTGATTTATTTTTAATAAATTATATATTATTGAAAAAAAGAAAACCAAAATGAAAGGAAAAATTTGTGGACAAAATTTGGGAAAATATAAACGGTCAGGGGCAAGTAAAGAAATGGGGAATGGGACCCAGAAATGGATTAGTGTATAGCAACAGAAAAGAACACGTAACAGAAATGGGTGAAAATGGGACCCCAAATCACATGCAAAGCGTTTTTGCATGGAAATGCACCCAACAATATTTGTTCCCATTCACGTGTCCATTCATTGCCACTATTTAAAGGTTTTTTTTAATTAATGTTTCTCTTTCTTTTCTGTGGGTCCCCCCTTCCCCTCCCTACTTGGCACAATACCCGCTTTCCAATTCAACCCCGACAATCATCTATTTTTTTCTTCTTTCTATTTTTCCTTTTTTAAAATATCTTGAATAAATTTTAATTAATTTTTAAATTATATTTACATTCAAAATAATTTAAACTCGAATTAAAATAAATCTATTTTAAGAGATAAATTTTGATCTTAAAACTATATATATATATATATATATATATATATATAAATATAATTTTGAATTGCAACCTCATTTAATTAAAAAAAAAAAAAAAAAAAAAAAAAAAAAAAAACCATATTAACTCAGGGTGGGCTTTAAAATTCGACAATCATCCTTTACAATTGAACCTATAATCCTTGTGTAGTTCCACTCTACCAAAGAATTAGTGATAATTTGATACGTAAACAAACTTTTAAGCAACTCAATCAGTATAATTTTATTTATGAACATAAATAATTATAAATATAGATAAAATATATAGAATTAGGTTATTATTTTCGATAGAAGGAATTGGTACAATAATTGTACTAAGGGATGCTCCTCGCCCGCGCGCCCACATACACACACACACACACACACACACATATATATATAATTATATATTTCAACTTTGAAAAATGACAAATATCTTTAAACGGATATGCTTTGTTTTGATTTTAATATTAAACTCACGAAAAAAATTTAGTATCATATTATATAAATAATTTTAGAATCAATTAAATTAGAAATTTATAATAATGCCTTGCTCTTGAGGTGGGGAATACTATTCGTTTCCAATTTTTTTTAGACCATTCAATAGGTAGGGTTACTATTCTGTTTACCAGGACTTCTCTCTCCCAATTATGACACACTCGCAGTCTCACATGGATCATTTCACAATTTTAGAGATTTTAGGATGTGTTTGGATAAGTATTTAATTAGAAAAAAAGTGAGAATTTTGGTTCCTTAATATTCTTATATATTTGGACATCATTTTTTTTTTTCAATTCAATTTTGTCCCCCTAAAAACACACCTATAAAATTTGTGGACTCCACTTTATTTAAAAAATATATATTATTAATAAAATCACTCTTACACACTTTTTCCAAAACAAATATTATCTTACACACAATCATTACACCTATATAACCTATATATTTAACCCACACATTTTCCAACATAAAATTTAATTTAAAAAAAAAAATAAGAGACAACTTTCATTTTAAATGAAAGTTTGTCTCAAATAACCCATTTTTTTCTAGTTGAGCGGTTATCCAAACACACTCTTAGTAACTTGTTCTGAAAAGGTTACTATCATGGGAAAATATAAAAGGGTAAGAAGAACACACATATTTCACAACTATACACACAAAATTACACAAAGACATACACACACACACACACACACATATATATATATATGTATATTTGGCTTGGCAAAAAAAGAAACTCTTTGGATAACTATTTTTGAACATAAAAATTATATGTAAATATTATAAAGAGAATTAATACATTTATATATATACACACAAATTAAATAAATTAAAAATTAGTCGAATTTTTCAGAAGAGCAGGGGGATTTATAGTACTGTTGCCTGTTGGATTTTGTCACCAATAAATCATGAATAATGGAAGGAATTACCAAAAAAAAAAACAAAAAAAACAAAAATCATGAATAATGGAAGGACAATAGTCTGTAACTGATGGCTCATTCAGAATATAATGCATCACATAAATACCCCTCAGAATAATAGCTTCTATTCTCCCAACACCCAAAACAAAACAAAAAACAAAAGAAATTCTTTTCTATTATCCTTCTCTATCATCCCTCATCCCTTTTTTCCGTAGAAAATTATTATACATTGTGTTTATGTATATACTAGGTCTTGGCCTTCCCTGATTGTTACATGCATATGACACGAAATTTAGCATTTGTTTTCAAAATCCAAAATTCGTCTTGATATAACTATCTCGTTACAAAATCAAAATCTCATTTAGGATATATCGAAGAAAATATTTTATTTTTAATTATCCAAAAAAAAAAAAAAATCATTTTTAATTTTGTTACTTATATATGCTTTGGCCCCCACTATTCAGTAGCTGGTCTCTGCCTCTCAGTAGGTTATACATGGTTCAGGTCAAATATGAAGCCAAACTCTCTCTTCAGCGCTGCACTTCCACTTCAACTGGTCATTTATCACATTTAGAAGAAATCTAATTAAAGGATTTCCCCTTCAGCTATCCCAAGATGCTATACTCACAAATGATTTCAAGTTTCTTTTTTGATGGGTTCAATCTAATGGTGATATCCGTTTTCATTTTATGTTCTATAATTACTATGTAATATCTTTCTTTTCTTTGATTTCTTAAAATGTTTGGTCACCACCGTCATGCAAGATTATCAAAACAAAAAAGCCATCTTGAATGCATGCAATCTTCTCATACAACAGTACAAGATTGAGAAGAGTGGTAAAAAAGAAACCGAAAATTGGTGAATTTAGTTCTTAATGTTTATAGCTTTGGTGTGATTAGTTTTTTTTTTTTTTTTTTTTTAACTAAGTCTTCAATATATAATAAGTTGGTGTATTTAGTCATTTTTTTTACAAAATTTTTGTTTGGACAATTGAAATTTTGTAAAGAAAAATAAAATCAAATACATTAACTTATTATACATGGGAGACTTACTAAATAAAAATTAAAGAAAAAAGACCAACCACACAAATGATCGAAAGATTAGAGATCAAATCCATCAAATTTTCAAAAGAAACTAGTAAGTGGTAACATCATTTTGACAAGTTTGTGGGCACGACTCTCTTATCTTTCACCTGAGGTCCATGAAACTGCAGGAGAAGTGAGTTGCTGACAACAAATATTGAGCTCAAAGCCATCAGCCCACCTGGACAGCAACAGCACAACTGATATTAATATATTCTGTTGAGTGTTCCATGATAAATATGTATATTAGTGTTCTTATCTATCTGCATGTACCCTAAAGAGTCAGTTACAATAGGGGCAGGCAAATTTAGTTATTGATAAAAGGGGACCAAAAGTCTGACATTTTCACTAACTGGAAACAATGGAATGGAATAAAAGAGACGGATTGCCAAGTTGTTGTAACACCACAAACCATGTATGTGTCTTTTACCACATCCCTTTTTGGTATTCAGGCACAATGTAAGCTGCTAGGCATCTTTCATACTGTTGACAAAAATTGGAAGAATATCATAATAAACAGGAAAAGAGACTCTCTCACCTGAAAGTGATGGGGTCATGGCAAAGTCAAATTGTGGAAGTAGCAAACCCGCTGCAATGGGGATTGCAACAACATTATATGCAACTGCCCAAGACAAATTTTGATGAACTTTTGCCATTGTTGCTCTTGCAAGATCGAGTGTTTCTACTAACTGCCAGACATAAGTTTAGATTCCTCATTAGGGGAAACTAGAACATTCTGAGTATTGAATTCTAGAAAATTGAACACTATTATAAATACCCAGTGCGTAAAGAATTATCATCATCTCCTTAAGAGAGAGAAAGTCGTATTTACTTCATCTAATACCAACTAGGAGTTCAGAAAATTGTCACATTGCATTAACGTAATTCATAGCATAATTATCTCACGTTTATTTCCAAAGGCATCATAAACTGAAGGATGGAAACGTGATATGGGACAAAACATTTGGCACATAAACATCTACATGGTACAAGGTCAATATTAGCAGAAATTGCAGTTACAGAAAAAGAAAAAAGAATAATGTCACATGATGATTTCATTGCAGACAAACACGGTTATAACATTGGTTGCTGAGTCACATCAGGGTGTGTGGCTCAATCAAAAACACAATATTTGGACATAACTCTTATAAGCAGATAATGCATACCTGTGAAAGTCGATTACCCAGAAGTATAATGGATGCTGCATTTGATGCAGCATTTTCTTGCCCTTCAATTTGCAAAGCAATCCCAACATCAGCAAGAGCCAGAGATGGAGCATCATTTATACCATCACCGACCTTCAGAAGTACATTCAGGTCAGAAAGATGCTGTAATTGACATTAGTTATGTGATTTTATGGAATCCCTGAGTCCGACATTCTGGTAGTAGGCCTGAGGACTAAATTACAACTATTGTGGAAAATTATAAATTACATTTCTTTCTAACCAAGTGGCCTCATAGATGGGGTGGCAACTCAACATGGTATGAGAGCAGACAAAGGTTTATTCAAACCCTAATATAAGGAATGTAAAGAGTGTACATGCGGACCATTAATGAAAAAGAAGTAGCCATACCCACATGTGAGGGGAAAATTTGAGTGTAAATGCATATATTACATTCCTTTCCCATAGCTTAGTGTATGTGACAATTCAACAAAATCAAAACGATAGGCATAAAGACCAGTTACAGGAAGCAATTGAAAATTGTTCAAAACTTATCCTTGAATAGAATGCATAAGAAAACATGGTTATATTTTTCTTAATTGGTCCTCCAAACTTTATCTAGATAGTTTCAATATAAAACCTTGGGCAAAATTTCTTGAAGAGCACATGGCTGAGAAATGTTTCCCAAGAATAGCTGTTTTTGGCAAGATAAGGGTAGATAGCTATTGACAAAGATTTCAAATCACAGAATTTAGTGATAAAAAAGGAATCAATCGCAACTAATTCCCATCCTCTATCAGAGAAAATGCTAAGTTTAGTAGAAAGTTCATCAAATTGTATCTGCTATTTATAATCAACATAATACAAGAAAACAAGAATCACTAGACCCAGGAAAATTACCATCGCAACATGGTTCCCAGAAGCTTGAAGACTTGAAATGACGCTAGATTTCTGCTGTGGAGCCAACGATGAATAAATGGATTCCTTTTCTATGCCAACTGCCTTGGCTACAGTTGCAACTGCCTCTTCCCTGTCTCCTGATAGTAGGAGTGTTCTAATTCCCCTTTCCTTTAGCCTATAAATTTTTTAAACAGATTACAGAGGTCCAAACAAAAAACCATAAACTTAATACAAGCCAAGAAGACATCTGTGAATTTAAAAGTATTAGTATGATGGTAAAAGTTGTAGCAGGAGAAACTTTGATGCTGTCTGTATACGTGAAAAAATTGGAACAGGATTGTAAGAGTAGACAAAAAGATATTCTAAAATCTAAACCCTACGCATCATGCTAACATAAAGATTATATGAAGTTAAGCCCGGCATCTTTGGCCCATGATTTTTTTTTTTTTTTTTAAAACAAAGGGAATAAAAGAAACAAAGCATCTCTGAGACAAAGAGTGGTCAAGAATTCACTTCATGATTTATACTTATTGTTTATAGTGTTAAATCTCAATTAATGGAGCTTCTTTTAAGGTATTGGGAAAAGAAATGCTTTTCAAAAAGACTTACAAAAAAGATTAACACAACATTTTAGTTAAAATAGTATCAATAAACAAAAATTGTTTAGAAAGCATCGCCACTAGAACTATTTCAGAAACAGTTTTTCAGAAGCTAAAAGCAGAATTAAGAAGAAACCAAGATCAGTTCAAAACAACTTTTAACTTAGAAAAGAGATTAAAAACTACTTACATTAAGCACCTGAGAATAAGGTTATAGTACAAAAACTAGAGAGGGTATAAAACAACTTTCCAAACAACTAATAATAAAATGAAAGCATTTCTTATTATTTAATAGCAGAAGAGGAATCCTTACAAATATAAAAGAGCAGACCAAGAGAGACTCATACAAATTCCATAAACATTATAATACACTCTAAGTAGACTGCTTTTGTTTTTTTAACCCCTGCTAAAACTCCAAGACAAAAGTTTAATCTCCCTTAAAAAAGTGACGGTAGAAAAAACTTCAGTGAAGGATCTTTTCAATAAGAGTAGTACCTGAAAATTGTAGATGTGGCATCGCTACGCAAGTTATCAGATATTGCAATAGCACCAATAATGCCCTCTCCTTCCCGACCAACATATACTACTGTTGTGGAATGAACTGATGAAGTACTATTTCCTGATGACTGATACATCACAGATTCCTCCAGAATCTTTAGATCAGATGGGCTTGTTTTCTGCTCGAAACGATCATGTACCCAATTCAATGTGCCCACTGCAACTAGAAGCCCATCTACTTCTGCTACAGTCCCAAAACCTGGTTCAACAATTTGCCCATGAGTGACAGGGATATCTAAACTCAATGATTCTGACTTTTTCAAAATAGCATTTGCAATGGGATGAGAAGCTGTTTTCTCCACTGCAGAAGCAATCTGAAGGATTTCTGCCTCTTCATGACCCAAAGATGAAATCCCACATACAGCTGGTTTTCCTTCAGTTAGAGTACCTGTCTGACATTTTAGGAAAGAAAAACTATGTCAGAGACACATACCCATGCACAATTGTGTAAAAAACCTTGTCTGTTTCGTCTTCATTTCAGTATCTTCTTAATAATCAAAGCATACTTCTATAAAGGAAAATATTTTACTATGAGTAGAAAAAATAAGTAAATAAATAAATTCTGGACAAGGTATTACGTACTTACTTTGTCTAGTGCAACATAGTTGATACCAGCCAGGCGCTCCAATACATCTCCTCCTCTAATTAGAAGGCCTTGTCTTGCCCCTGCACAGATATCAATAAAATATATGTAGCTGCAGAAGATGGTATATGGGAAGATTTGCAAGTAACATTTTAGGCAAAATTGAAAAATACGATAACATAGGCTGCACTATAGGTCACATTTGTGCATAAAGAAATGACAACTGGGAGATTCTAAGTTTCCATGACATGAAAAAGTAATCATCTTCCAAATTGGCTGATATTTCAAATGATGCTAATGTATTTGTCCATGACATGAGGAAATACATTAATTGGCATTTTCTCTTCTGGCAATATTAAATGATTAATCTTGCATGCACATAACAAGTCTACGAAGAGAGGAAGTGCTAGAAATCTTCAGAAGTCTCTGCTTAATAGGGAAATTCTCTTTCACAAAAAACAAAAAAATGAAAATAAAAAAATAAAAAATTGTGAGGCCCCAGGTGGGGCTCCTGTTGGAACTGTGCAATCACATATGAGGGGGCAGGGGGGGAGTACTTTTGTGGGACTGGACCCAATTGCCAGATCCTACAATGAGAATTTCTGGTTAGTAGACCTCAGAATTCATTTATCCGGAGTGCACCTAGAAGCTTTTATATTAATTTCTTAGCCTTCAAGTGTATTTTCCTATAACCTTATTCTGTTCTTCATTGTTTATAACCTGTTTACTTTTGTCGGAAGAAAATAGAGAAAAAAATAAAATAAAATAAAACAAACTGTTATTGTACCAAGTGAGGTGCCAACTAAGATGGCTGTAGGTGTTGCAAGGCCAAGAGCACATGGGCAGGAGACAACCTAAAATAATATGTACAGTGAGCTATGTTAGCAAATAAACAGAGAGACTACATATTGTAAAGAGTCACTAGAATGGTACACAAGGTTCAATAATGAGCAGAAGTAAATAAGTTGAGCAGATCATGTATGCATCTGCAATATTAGAGAGAAATAATAAGTCCCAAGATTAATACACTGCCAATGGGAAGAAATGAGCAAAAGAGCAAACATAACCCTGTAAACTCCAATAAATTCACAAGGCAAGAAGTACAATTTTAGGCTGATGAAGATTAACTTGAAAGGGTAATTAGTTGAGTGTGACTCACCAGGACATCCACGGCAAGCTTCAAACTTAGAAGTAATGGATTTCCTTCTGGGCCAGCAATATCATTCAGCAGCACATCAGGGAAAGCTTGTGCACCAAAATAGTACCTTTATGCAGACAAGCAACATCACGAGAAAAGCAGGTAAGCAACTATCATCTGTGTATTCAATTCATTGTGAGAATAATCCTAGTTTTTCTTTAAAAGTGTGTGTGTTGTGACACGCAGTTATAGAGAAATCTATAGAACCCAATAAAGCAAAGTCGAGTATTGGATGAAGTTGCAATGTAGAAGGAGCAATGGGCCTAGATGGGAGTAAAAATTAGACATTACATTTGGATAAAAGAGGTAGAGAGCAAATAACAGGAGTTGAACATTGCCTCGCCATCATCCCACAGATAGAGAATGAGAAGAGGCAAGACCATAAATAGGCTATCCAACCACATTGAATCTGGTGACTCAAATATGAGCAGTTCGACAGTAAAAATGTATTACTCACCAAAAGGTAAATGTTGCTGCAGATAAAGTCATTACAGTGTAGACAAATGGCCCAGCAATGGAATCAGCCAGCCTCTGAATAGGTGCTTCACGACCCTGTGCATCCTCAACCTAAAAGAATAATGTGATACTTGTTAGGAAGTAAGAGATATCAGGTAATTTGACAGTAATATGCTGGAAGGGGATCTCTGAGAAGTCCAGACTCAATCATTAGTAGAAATTGTTAACGAATGCATCCAAATAAAGCCTATCTAGTTCTCCTCCTTCCTACTCTCCTATAAGAGATTGTATCTTAGTCCATATATCTTATTGGGAGAAACACCAGCTGCATGCTTGCCCAGGATACTTTCAGCAGACAAATAGCCGAAGAAATAAAAAAAAAAAAAAAAAATCTGATTACCAATCTCAGCACAAAAAGCAATCAGGATGTTTGTAGGACCTATGTACCAAATTCTCAATTTCCAATATGTGCATCTCACTTCCAAAATACTCCCTCCTGGAAATGGATGTTCACATTTTCATTTTGAGATGTCTGATATTGAATGTCTACTTTTTTAAAAAAAGTAAACACATTTTTAATATAAAGTTCCACTAATTAACGGATATATATATCACAAACTCTATTGGTTCATTCTCTAATCAAATTAATATCAAGGGCAGAGTGGTAATTTTCTTTAAGTCAAAGGTTCTTCTTAGCTTTTTATATTAGTCAAAGATGGAAACAAATTTTGGAGGGGGGTAATAATTCCTTTTTTCATTAATAAGGAACACTTTTCTACTTAAGCTGCTACCCAAAATATGCTTAGAGTGAAGGAAACAGTCAAAGCATAGATAAATAAATGTTTTTTCCCTTTCACGTATGCTGTCTTTTAGAAGATTCAATATGATTCCCCTATGCAAATTTGATCTAATGATTGATATAAAAAAAAGAGATCAGATATTGAAGGCTCTTGGTGAAAATATACTTTTTTGCTTGTTTCTGGGACCAATAAAATCAAGAATCCAATCCTAAGTACTAGGAGAATGGAATAATAAACAAAAGAAAAAAAAAGTTCCAAAAGAAAATTTCTCCTCACATATCATGTTATCTTTCTAGTTTCTTAACTCGAGAACTAGCAGGTTTCAGCAAAATATTAGTATCCAAGCAAAGAAATATCAGTTGAAACTAATGAACTTCTTGAATATCCCATCCTCTTATGTTTCATGAACTCTAGATGGTGTCATAAATAATTAACCAACCAATCATGAAGGTTTCCTTCTAAGGAATTGCGTTTTCCCTTATCAAACTTTTGTTTCCAATTAGAAAAGAATTCATTGTCAATGGCAGCTGCAACAAGAGCTGCCCTTAAGCAATTGAAAATATGAGAGTCACCCCTTCGACAAATTACTTACCATGTTAATGATTTTAGATATCGTTGAATCAGAACCAGTAGTAGAGGCCTTTATCCTTAAGGGACCATCCTGAATCAAAGTAACACAAAATTCTCCATCAACTAACAGAGTCACACAAGCAAGGATGAAATACAACAATAAATGGCTATTACTGCATGTACCAAGACTTAGCTCTATTGCAGTGCAGAGAATAATACTGCTTGAAAGATGTATATATAGCTACCAATAGGAATCACATGTAATAAGTACATAATACGTCAGAAAAAAAAGGAGCAACACCATCGGGACAACTAAAGATGGACAAGAACACCTTCAGATCTTGTCCATTTCAAATATCTAATTACTCAAGCTTCATATGCCAAATCAGCTAAGATATTTGAATGGCAAGGAATCAATTATCAGATCAGCATTCTTGATGGAATGCAAAAGTAGTATCTTGAAA
Organism: Marsdenia floribunda; assembly: GCA_035583425.1. NCBI lineage: Eukaryota > Viridiplantae > Streptophyta > Magnoliopsida > Gentianales > Apocynaceae > Marsdenia > Marsdenia floribunda. Next base: position 8,690,632 of record JAXGGT010000131.1, on the reverse strand, counting down.
TTATCAGAGCATGTATGTCAAACTCTAACATTGCAATTTAGTGTCTAATTTCCATCTGTAAAAGAATATCATACCCAGTTTATTGTTCCTGAAGAGACTGGAAGACCCTTTTCCTTGAAGACAGGAAGAGATTCACCAGTAAGCATGGACTCATCCACAACACTTCGACCAGCAAGTACTGTTCCCTGTGCAGAGGATTTGGCAAGCGCTTTTCAATGTAATCAAACATATACACAGAGAGAAGCTTGTACCAGGACAATAATTTTCTTACAAGCTAAAGCCATGAAGAATAGTGGTGGAAGAAAAAAAAAACCACAGAACAAAACAAAAATGAAAAGAAGCAGAAGTGAGAAATGCAGCAGTGTCGAATAATAAAATACAAGTATAACAATTGGTGATAAAACCAAGAGAGTAGTCTAATGATTCAAAAGTTAAAGAAACAACTAAATGATACAAAAATGAAGTTTGCAACTTCCACACACTTATCACATTTAATAGAAACTATTCCCTCCTTAAGAACAGATTCGTATAACCAAAATATACATTGGCAGGAACAGGAATGCACGTATACACACACACAAATACATTAAATGATTCACCAGTCCAAGCAGCTCCAGAAACAACCTTATTCTGCTTGACCACTAAATATAGTTGCATAATAACCATACAAAGACAAAAATGAGGGGTTTGTATGGTATGGAAGTCACAAATTTGTAAGATTTGAAAAAAGAATAGAAGAAGAAGAAGAAGACATCAAAAGTGCAGCTGATTTAAAGTAACAGGAGTACCTGCATTTGAAAATTTGGGGGGGGGGGGGGGAGGGAGGGAGAACTAAAGATCACTTACATCTACAGGAATTGTTTCCCCAGGTAAAACCAGTATGGAATCACCAACTCGGATATCATCAGTGGGAACTTCAGTGCATATTGCATCAGAACAGAATACGGCATCATCAGCAAAATCATTTCCGGAGGGTGCAATAATGAGCCGTGCCTTTGTGGATATAAGTGACTGCAGAGGAGCAACCATGAACAACGAGAAAAGGTTACCTTTTTTTTTTTTTTTTTTCCTTTTCAAAATGTTTTTAAAGAAAGAATCTATCAGTAGATATTGCCTTTAATATCCAATTTCCTAAATTTACACAGGAAAATGCAATTTTCTCAGAATCAACACTTTAGCTACTATTTACATTTGTACTCTCATATCTCATGGACTTACAGAATCCATTATTGCTGCAGCTACCAGACTGGAATTAGTTTCAGTAATTGAACACTTTTAAACACCACCGAACCACAAGCAAATACTAACATAAGTGATATCTTGTTCTTTTTCTCTTTTCTTTTTTTTCTTCGTCATAGATAAATATATAAGGTTCAAAGCACAAGCATACAAGTCTAACTCTCTCTATGTCTATCTTACAGCATATCAAAACTAATCTTGTGATAACTGTAGAGCTCTGCTAAAATTAAGCAAAAACAATAAGGTTAAAATCTTAAACTTGGAAGGACCTGTATGCTTATATATTTGGGTGTTCACAATAGAAAAGATTATATGACTGATTTTTTGGCATAAATAACAGATTTTAAGGTATAAATTATGCATGAGATCTGAACATATATTATTACCTAGAATAGAATATTTTGTGTATAAATCTGAATATATTCTTTCCTAGTTTAGAAGATTCGTAGTTAGCACTTTAGCTGTATATAGGGGATTACTGAAAATAGACTGGAAAGGTGCCCATATTTAAGGAGGAATGATGAATGAAAGCAGTACACATTTTCACTCAAAATTTTGTCATGGTATCAGAGCTAGACTTTTGACTACATAGCAGAATATTTGGGTATTCGTTTTCTGGCTTGATTAATTTCTTGGTTTTGAGTTGTCTTGGTGGATCAAGTTTGTGGTTCAAGCTTGCATTTAAAGTTCTTGTTGTCTTTGAATTTTTTAAGAATGCCTACTGAGAATTCTTTTGTAAGATACATCTTCAGAGACTCTAGGTATTAGATTTACAGGAAACAATTATGCATCATGGGAATTTCAGCTCAGAATGTTTCTAAAAGGCAAAGAGCTTTGGGGTCACATTGATGGGTCTTCTCCTACCCCTAAAGATGAGAAAGATCTTAGTCAATAGAAGGCAAAAGATGCTCAAATCATCTCTTGGATTCTAAAATTGATTGAAGCTCATATGGTGAACAATCTACGTTCATTTGGTACAGCTAAGGAGATGTGGGACTACTTGAAACGCATTTATCATCAAGGAAGGAATAGAGGAAAGGGAAAATTGCAATGCTATAGCTGCAAGGAATATGGACATATTGTCCGCAATTGCAGTAAGAAATTCTGCAATTACTGTAAGCAGAACGGACATATTATCAAGGACTGTCCGACACGTCGAGATAATAGGAGAGCCCAAGCTTTTCAAGCTGTTGTTCCAGGACCTAATGCAGCAGGTCCTACGCCAACAAACGAAAGCACCAACCAGGTTGTCATGACTCCAGAAATGGTCCAACAAATGATTCTCACTGCATTTTCTACTCTTGGAACTTCAGGCTCAAGGTAAGACAACCTCTTCTACTTGGTTTGTCGATTCTGGAGCATTTAATCATATCACCGGCTCACCTGATTTGTTACAAAATTTGAGGCAATATACTAGTAAATTTAATATTCAGATTGCTACTGGCAGTACTCTTCCAATAAAAGCCACTGGTGATATTAGACAGTCTCTTCGCCATGTTTTTGTTGCTCCTAAGTTGTCTACTAGTTTAATTTCATTTGGTCAGCTAGTGGAGAATAAATGTGATGTGCATTTATCTTGTGATGGTTGCCTTCTGTAGGATCAAGTGTCGAGGAAGGTGATAGCAAGGGGGCCTAAAGTGGGGAGATTATTTCCATTGCATTTTGCTATTCCTAGAACTTTATCTTTAGCTTCTATGCATGTTGACAATACTGCTGAAGTTTGGCATAGACGATTAGGTCATCCAAATGATGTCATTTTATCTAATTTGATGAAGCGTGGTTTTCTTGGTAATAAAGATACGTGTTCTACTCATGCATTGTCCCTTGATTGCTCTGGTTGTAAGTTAGCAAAGAGTAAAATCTTACCATTTCCTTGTAACGGTAATCGTGCTAATGCATGTTTTGAGATTATACACAATGATGTTTGGGGAACTACTCCTGTCATTGCATATGGGCAATACAAATATTTTGTGACATTCATCGATGACTATAGTTGTTTCACATAGATATAATTTTTGCATGCCAAAGTTGAGGTGTTTACTGTTTTTCAAACTTTTGTTGCTTATATTTAGACACAATTTTCCACGAATATCAAGATTTTACAATCTAATAATGGCAGTGAATATATGTTACAAGCCTTTCAAGCCTTCTTGCAGCAAAAAGGTATCATATCTCAATGATCATGTCCTTATACCCCTCAAGAAAATAGGCTAGTTGAACGAAAAAACTGTACGGTTTGGACATTACTTTTACAATCATCAGTGCCACCTAAATTTTGGGGTGAAGCTCTGTCAACTGCAGTTTATACAATAAATCGCTTGCCCTCGCAACAATTGAGCTTCGATTCTCCTCATTATCGGCTTTTTTGTGTGCATCCTGATTATTACATGCTACACAGATTTGGTTGTGTTTGTTTTGTTCACTTGCCATCTCATGAACACCACAAGCTTTCAACTCAATCAGTTTGTTGTGCTTTTATGGGTTATAACACCTCTCATAAGGCATTCTTATGTTATGATGCTGTTGTGGATCGTTTACGTATTTCTAAAAATGTGATCTTCTTTGAACATGAGTATTATTTTCAGCAGCATGTTGTCCCAACTAGTACCGTCTTCTTACTACTTTTGATGACATCTTGCCATCCATTTGAGCATTTTAAACTAGACATTATCTATCAACGGCAAAGGCCCCCATCATTACCCACTCTTCTCGAATCTGATCCTGCACCAGTGGCTGCTCACATGGTTCTTCGAAGATCTCATCGTATCAGTTAACCTCCTGATATGTATGGTTTCTCAGCCACTTTAGCTGATACTGCAGTTCCTACTTATTCTCAAGCCAATGAACAGGATAAAAGCTATGCAAGAAGAACTTCAAGCTCTCCAAGAGAATCATACTTGGGACATTGTTCCTAGCCCTAGTGGGGTTAAGCCAATTGGTTGCACTTGGGTCTATTCAATTAAGCTATGATCCGATGGTTCCCTTAACATGTATGAAGCAAGGTTGGAGGCCTTGGAAATAGACAAGAATATGGAATAAATTATGTAGAAACATTTGCACCTATAGCAAAGATGAGAACAATATGACTCGTTCTGGCTACTACTACTTCTAAGGGCTGGCCATTGCAGCACATGGATGTTAAAAATGTTTTTTTACATGGAGATCTTAAAGAAGAGATTTACATGACTCCACTACCCGGATTATTTTCTCTCCCTTCATTTGATGTTTGCAGGTTGAAACGCTCACTCTATGATTTAAAACAGGCTCCATGTGCCTGGTTTGATAAATTCCGTTCCACACTTTTTAACTACTCCCTTGTCCAAAGTTAGTATGATTCCTCTTTGTTCCTTTGCAAGATAGCTCAAGGTATTGTTATCCTTCTAGTTTATGTTGATGATATTGTTATCACAGGGACTGATTTTAAATTGATTTCTCAGCTTCATGACCATCTTCAGAAATCCTTTCACATGAAATACTTGGGTCCTTTGCAATATTTTTTGGGTCTAGTGGTGCATTCTTCTTCAGCTGGTATTTTCTTACACCAACATAAATACATTCAGGACTTAATTGCCTTGGCTGGTCTTCAAGATGGTTGTTCAGTTGATACTCCATTGGAAGTGAATGTTAAAACATTGTCAGAATGATTTTTTATCTAATCCCTCTTTATACAGACAACTCGTGGACAGCCTCAACTATTTAACAATCACTCGACCTGATATTTTTTTTTTTTGTTCAACAGGTTAGTCAATTTATGCAAGCACCTAGGCACCTTCACTTGGAAGTTGTTCGTCGCATAGTTCGTTATTCGAAAGGCACTTCTACTACAGGTCTTTTCTATCCAACAAGCTCTCCTATTCATCTATGTGCATACACGATGCTGATTGGGCCAATTGTCCTGATACTAGATGTTTAGTTACAGGTTGGTGTATGTTTTTAGGTAACTCTCTCATTTCTTAGAAGAGCAAGAAACAAGACAGAGTATCTAAGTCTTCTACTGAATATAAGTATCGTACTATGTCCTCTGCCTATTTTGAAATTGTTTGGCTTTGTGGACTATTGGGCGAGCTTAGGTTTCCACAAATTGAGTCTACTCAATTTTATGCAGATAATGCTAGTACCATTCAAATTGCTAGTAACCTAGTGTTTCATGAGCGTACCAAGCACATTGAAGTAGATTGTCAAGCTATTCGTGAAGCATATGATGGTCACGTCATCTCTCTTCCGCATCTTACCACTCATCTTCAGATAGCTGATGTGTTCAGTAAAGCACTTTCTAAACCTCGACACCAGTTCCTTATTGAAAAATTGATGCTTGCTAATCACTTAGCATTTGAGGGGAGGATATCAATAGAAAAGATTATATGACTGATTTTATGGCATAAATACAGATTTTAAGGCATAAATTATTCCTGAGATACGTACATATATTATTACCTAGAATAGAATATTTTGTGCATAAATTTGAATATATTCTTTCCTAGTTTAGAAGATTCATAATTAGTACTTTAGCTAAATATAGGGGATTACTGAAAATAGACTGGAAAGGTGTCCATATTTAGGGAGAAATGATGAATGAAAGCAGTACACATTTTCTCTCAAAAGTTTGTCAAGATTCACCTGTTACAGTTAACAACATCAGAACCTCAACAACACTTTAGTATGCAGCCCCTAGTTCATTCAGTGGAACAAGATGGAAGCACATAAATTGTTTTGTTTCTCATGGACATAGACTAGATACATATTTAGATTAACAATATGCAGGCTCCACCATTAATGTGAGGAAAGAAACACCATCAAATTCTTGTATCATGTGTAAACAACAAGATATTAGCAGCAAATAATAACTTACCAATAGCTCGTTCATGTCACTGGATGCTCTAATTCTTGCCCTTTCTTCAAGAGAACGTCCTAGCAGAACAAAACCAAGAAGCATGACCTGCATGCTAAAAATCATAATATTGATTGGAAAAAAAAAAAATATCAAGCAGGAAAAAACATGAACAAATATTACTTGCATGGAAAAATTTATTAAAGAGAGAAATTAACATGAAATAGAAGATAAGTTCATAAACAAAGGCTTTGGAAACCAACTGCCTTCTAGACTGGCAAAACTGGACAAGCAAGACTGACAACAGTAACCATACAAGGAAAAAGAAGTGTATTTGAGCCCTAATTTGGAGTCACTTAAAAAGCAAAGTATGCTAAGTATTGATATTATGATAACAAATGTTCTATTAGCAAACATGGATAAAGAAAGTCTTAGAACTAGAAGCCTAATATTTAGAGATATACAAAGAGATGAAGAGAAAGAAAATTGTTGAGAGGTCATTGTTCTGACAATTGCATTTAGTGCAATGATCTAAATGAGATTCAACCAAAAAAGATTGGCCGACTCTTTTGAAGAAAACAAGAAATGAGAAAAGCAAAACATACCGGTTCATCAAAGAATGATGCATCCCATTCTAGCTCAGGGTTGAGGAGTGATACCTAAAAAATAGTTGAAGAAATTAATCAGCAAAGGGAAATGCTATTTTGGTAAAATTTCAAGTAATTAAGTCCTTACCGCACTAATAGCAAATGCTGCTATAGATCCAAAACCAACAAGAGAATTCATATTTGGTGATCCCTTTCTAAATGCCTTCAGGCCATCAAAAAGCAAATCTGACACATGGTTCATAAATCACTTATGTTAATCAATTCCACATCACAAATACTGTTAACAACCAATATGTCGTAATTAAACTACAAAAGGCAAGAGATACTGATAAAATTACTTTCAAACTGAAAACTTGACCGTCTCATTTAAAAAGTAAAATTTCATGAACAAGTAATAGGCATTAATAGCAAACTATCAAGTAAATTGGCATTAACAGCAATCAGAAAAATTGCTGCAGCATTACA
>JAXGGT010000131.1:8657078-8683392 GCA_035583425.1 Marsdenia floribunda | reverse complement strand
CTTTTCAGCATTGCAGCACGTAGAGCTTTCTTGAGGGATTGATCATCCATAAGTGGACTGCAACCTAAATGAGTATGTTACAGTTATATAAGATACACATCACATGAGGTACAAAAAAAATCCTCCCTTAGTCAAGTGACGCATCCTCATTTGAGAATATCAACTTGACCAAAATCTGAATATACCATAAAATACACAGACCTTCATTAGAAGCACCAGTTGTTAATGGGACTGAGAGACCACAACTTGTGAGCGTATTATCCTCATCCAAAACACTTCCAGGGCCTTAAATCAATCTCAATCCATGTCAGTCCCACAATTAAAGAACTGAGTGTAATCTCAATGCATTATTTGTTACAAAAGATTTACCATCAGAATCATGATCTGATGACACACTTCCGTGGGTCAATGAAACTTTTCCTTCACTGTCCCGCGATTTTGAATTTGTTGTATGATTAACTTCTTTCAATGACTTCTCTGAAACTGATATTATCCAAATCTTAATGAGCATCTAAGTATAGGAATCTCAGACAAAGAAGAGAAAAGGGAACGGCGAACGGCGAGTGGCGAACGGTAAATGGCGAACGGCGAGCGGCGAACGGTGAGCGGCGAGTGGCGAACGGCGAACGGCGTTCGTACCGCTAGACACGGAGGTGGACAGCGCGGTGCTTGTTGGGTACTTCCCTTAGGTTTTTGAATTTGGGAACCTGGTAAAACCGATGACAACTTCTTTGTTCTTTGGGGTTAGGATGGCTTCCGGCCATCCCTCCTTTTCTTCTTCTTCACCGGGTAATGTTATTAATTTTTTTTTTTTTTTGTATGAGGAACAGTGAAATGACGAAAATGCCCTTAGGCAATTTTTTTTTTTTTAAAGTTAACGGTGGTTTGACAGATTTTTTAACCCCAGGGACCAATGTCACACAATTAAGGATAGTTCGAGGACCAATGTCACCAAAAAAATAGTTTGGGGACCAATGTCACCAAATGGGGATAGTTTGGGGACTATTTATGCCAATTTGTCTTTACTTAATTTTAAAAAATCACTCAATTCAAAATAAAAATTAGTCCAAACACACCCTTAACTTTTTAGTTTGAATTGATTATTGCTTGATATTAATTATTATGATTTAGGTTTATGAACTCGTGAGTATAAACATGAAAAATATTGTGTAAAATAGTTGATAGTAAGCATTATTGATATTGTAATTATGTTGTGGTTTCAAATCATAACAAATTTAAATATTCTTGTCAAAAAATAATAACTTTTTTTTATTAATGACAAGAAAGAAGTATTTGATTTGTAACAATCTCTCGTGATCCAAAATTTCATTGAGTTGGACTCACCGTAGTGGTCTACTTATTTTCTGCAATTTGGTGAAAGGTTTGGGGTTCAAGCGCAATTCTGGCATCTTTATTCCACTTAATCTTTTCCAGCACCTTTCGAAATCCAAATCAAAACTAGTAACCAATTCCTTATCTTCTCCTCTGTTCCATTTTCCTACAACCGGAAGCTCCCATGAATTCTTCTCCTTCTCCTTCAGCTTCAAAAAATCCGTCAAGAAAAGAGACAATGCTGAATGAGGAACAAAGATCTTTAGCCAAAAATTCTGCTTCAAACTGTCTAGTAGCAATGCCCCAGTTCATTCAGTCACCATTTTTCAGACAAGCAACACATTTGAAGCCAAATTTTCAGTTACTTGCAACAACAGCAACCCATGTTGTTGGTCAGCTCCACAGCACTATCGTCTCCACTGCTGATAGAATTTTCAATCTTTTGCAAATTTGGGCGTCTGAAAATCCTATCATAAACAAACTGCTGTCTTTCTCTTGTCATCTTCAAAGTTTCAGAACCCAGGTACTTTCTTTTCTCTCTTCTTTTTCTTTTTCTGCAGTATCATAATTTAGTTGCATGAAACTCTCTGAGGGAAGGAAACAGAAAAGGAAAAAAAAAAAAAAAAAATGGAGTTTTGGTTTTATGGTTTGAGACGTTGCTCTGCGTCTTAGGAAATTTTGATCTTTTGAATGAAAATGTTGTAGTTTAAACAAATATCTGCTGATCTGAGAGGATATGAACTTTAGTCTTAAGGGATTTACTACTATTATTCTTGAAGATCTAATATGGTAATTCTGTGAGTAATTTTTTATGTTTCAAGTTTGCCAAGAATTCATTCATTTAAGTACCTTTCTCCTATCCGTGATATGTTTCATTCAGTAAAGATCTCTGGAGTATAGATGAATTAGTCAGACTACAAGGGAGAGGTAGATTATCTTCTTTCTACTATGGAAAACTATGCAGAATATGAATTGATGCACCAGTAAGTGAACAACTTATTCTTTGATTTGTGTTGGAAGAATTCGAAGGTCCAAAGGACTAAATGAGACAAGAAGGATGCCCATGATTAAGACCCTAGTGTGAATTCTTGTTATACCATATACAATGGCCGAGCTTGATCTTGATTTGGGATCAACTACGAGTGCCTTTCCTATGATACATAATTGTAGTTTTCTTGAGATTACAGCATGACGACTCCACATTCTACTGCATTTCTTTCTCCTCTTGCTTTTGAGAAAATGGTAGGAGTCTTGCCATCTTGCATGAACTACATGGAACTTATTAACCCAATTAATGTATGTACTTGATCTAAATCTATCAACAGGTTCCTTGCAGAAACAGTGGAACTTTGGGTGACAGGTTCAATCATAATTTTGCTGCCATCTTACCAGGTGATTCAGTTGCTGGGGTTGTGGTTACGAATGGAATTTTGAGCTTCCTCAACATATACAACACTCTTTTAATTGTAAGACTTGTCTTGACATGGTTTCCCAATGCTCCTCCAGCCATTGTGAGCCCCCTCAGGTACGTTTTATGACTTTATTATTTCTCTAATCCATTGGACCATATTGCACCACACCAATTTAACAAAATTGTCCAGTAAACCTTGCATTCAGGAATTGGCATGCTAAAAGTGGCATTTTGAATCATGCAAGTTTTATAACTTCAGGCAGCTTCTCACTGAATACCTATAATATTGATATCATATGAGTAATTTTATGCAAGATCCCGGAATAGCATCCCTTGTTATTTATTTATTTACTTTATTACCCTCCAAAATCAAATCATTAGCAGCTCAACTATAATATGAAGATTTGCAAATTATTTTAGGATATCTTATTATGGTATTTCAAGAGCAGGATGAATTCTAACACCTGAAAACCATAAATTTAAACAATTGATATTTGCTTTAAAATGTAGATGATTTCTCTGCAGATAACTAATCATGGAAGTAACTCATATAACAATAAAAAAGAATAAGGTATGGTGCAAGTTTTTATTTGTCACTTGAGATCTGGCAAAGTGTTCATCTTGTTATTGGCGCATTTTACTTTTGAAGTTCTTTGGATGAAACACATTCACTTTTGTGCATTCTTTCCTCTTTGTTGCTAAATGAGATGCAATTTTAGAGTCTGAAATGGTTCTGAAGTACAAATGTTATTGGAATCTAGGGTCAAACTCCTTGTGATGACATGAAGATCCATTTTAGAAAAATGCATTCTCTTGACAAGTGTTTCTGCTGCTTTTCATTTTTTCTCCCCAGTACCTTATGTGATCCATACTTGAATATATTTCGTGGGATTATTCCACCTCTTGGAGGAACTCTAGACTTCTCACCAATTCTGGCATTCCTGGTTCTAAATGCTGTCACCGGCACAGCTGCTGCACTTCCTGCTGAACTTCCAGACAATGGGGAACCTCAGAATCTTAAATCCAACTTAACACATCTTACTACATCACAGAGAAAATGGATGAGAAGGGTTGCTGGTAACAAGTCAAAGAGCCAGTCCGGTGAAAATTAAGTTACCCATTAGCATTCTGCTAATCTTGGTTTTTTGCATCTCCTGGATTCTTGGTACATGATTGATGCATTTCATTCAGTGCCAGGGCAAAGAGTAATATCCACCAATGTTTTTGACCATACCAGTTTTACATGTATATTAATGTCATTTGGTCTGTGGATAAATTATTAATTTGAAATCATGACATTGCCATCGCAAGCATGCATTCCATCTGATTTTCTTTTGAAAGAAAAGAAAAAATAGTGGGTGAGGATTGCTGGTTTGAGCACCCATCACCCCCTGCACTCCTCCCCAGCACATTCAACTATGAATTTTTGTATGCAAGAAGTGGTGGAAAAGACCAGAGAAACAGAAACAGAAGCTACCCGATAATTAATTAAAGAATATCATTTATGTATAAAAGTTGCTTACCTTGAGCTTGCAGAATTATTATTTGAAATTGGCCTTGTTGATCCTTGTTCTGATGATAGTCTATGCCAAGCCCTAGTTCTTGCCTTTCTCTCTCTCTCTCTCTCTGAGAAGGAAGTTCTGTTTGTCAAGAAGAGTTAATCTAAGTTCAATTATTCAAAATAATTGCCCATGTGATGCTTTCTTAGACAGCATTTGCATGAAATTTGTGATTTCTCTTAAAAGAAATAGGTTTAGAGTTTCACAGAGTTTATTTATTTGTCATCTTGCTGTCCTAATTGAAAAGGTTCTAATCATTCTGGCTATATCTAGTGAGAATCAGATTCAAAGTGTTTTATACCTCTAGCATAGCACCACCACAAATTAGCTTGCCTTACAAGCTTCCATTCTTAGTTCAAAACATGGTCACTGTTATCTTCTCCCCTGATTCTCCTTATCCTATTTTGTTGCCATTCATTTAAAAGTATTATAGACCCAAAAAAAAAAAAAAATGTTAAAATTGGCGTGTCTTTTGTTAAAAATATTAAAATATGTTTTGATAATTAATAAATATAGTCGAAAGAAAAATATTAATAAACATTAAAATCTTCTGTTGGGATAAATAAAAAGATTGGAGTAAGAAAAATGATTTAATAAGAATGAAGTGGTAGTTTAGAGGTCTTCATTTCGATATTGGACTAGGATAATGACTTGATTTGGTATTTTCCAAATTTTGGAGTTCATGGAAGGCGAAACTTGGTAAAAATTTACTGAGAATATATATATATATATATATTTTCTATAGTTGTTCTTACTTTTGGATATACTCTGCTAAAAATATGCCAATTGACAAGATCGATTCATGAAAAGGGTAAAGATGGACTTTTGAGAAAATGAGGGGGAAAAGATAAGAGAGAAATCAAGAGAAAGAAGAAGGGGATATAAATTATAATGCTGCCATTGCAACCATCCAAAGTGGGATCAAGTTCCATCACTTTCTTCTTTTTCTCCTCAAGCAAAAAAAAAAACAAAAAAAAAAAAAAGGGCTTGGTTCATAGATGGAGCAAGAAGCTTCATGGAGGAGGAGGAACAGCAGCCGAAGTGGTAGGTATTCATCGTACGATCAGAGGGTCGTTGCCATATGTTTGGGAGTGATTGCTGTAATCTCACCTCTGTACATTGATCGGAGAAAGGAAATCGATCTGGAGACCGACGAGCAGCCCATCAATTTCTCTTCCTACTTGCCTTTACTGCTGTTGATTTTGATGGTGGCCATTGCTGTTTCAGGTTGCAGGGACAGGGGTTTCTGTTGGGGTGGTGGTGATCCTAACGGGATTCACAGGATTGGTGGTTCTTCCATTGGGATCGTTATTGTTCTGTTGATTCTTGGGTTCGTTTTGAAGTGTAAATCTTTTTAGTTACCATTTCATTTCTTCTTTGGAGTTTTAACTATGCAAATGATACAATCTTTTCCTTTCTCTTGAATCAAGTTTGTGGGAATGCAAAGGAGAATATATATATATATAATATAATATAATATATAATTACAAATGGACGACGGTAGAAAAGCCAATCATACATCAATGTTATAGAAACAGGTCCTTCTGGACTGTTTGTTCATATGTCATCAATTTCCATCCACCCTGAACTAAGCTTTGCAACTCTATCTATACAACAAAGATACTGACTTGTGAAAGAAAGAATCTATGATTTTGGACTGAATTTGAAGGGGTGGGGTGGTGGTGGTAAAATTTTAGTCCAAGTTTTTGTTCATTTGCTTTTATTAAACACAACATTGCAATGAATGAGAAGCTCTAAGCTAAAAAGACAACATACAGCAAAATAAGGCCTCAAGAAATAATGAGGTCAGATCAACACTATCTATATACATATGGAAATTGGTTAATAAACTTGTAAGCCAGAAAGCAGGATGATTAAAGCTCCAAATGCAACAGACAACAGCAAGATGGTTTGAGACAGTAATGCGTTAGCACCACTGCAAACATCATTGGCACCACTAAAGCAACCTGGGTTTGTTAGCTTGGCCACACCTTCTTCCAAGACAAAGCTGCTATTTGATGTGCCGTTGCTGAAAAGCACACACCAGAAGTAGGGAGAACCACCATCGGAGCCACTCACAGCAGCACCAACTTCAGTGTGATTGCTGTAGAGTATATCTAAACTCTTACCATTTTTCATAAGAATATCTGAGAATGCTTCAGCAGGCTTAATGTACTTGGTTTCGCATCCTACTAGACGCCCAGTAATCGGGGTAAGTGTCTTAACCTCAACCCCGCAGTTGGGAGCAAATGTCTCAGCAATTTGAGAATCAAAAGGTTTCTTTCCCTCACCCACAGCTTTACAATCACCCTGGAATGCTTTTATGTACTGTAGAGCTATGCATGCTAACCCTGGGTTGCTATAAAGTGTTTTAGACTTATGGGCTGTCCGGTTATTATTCAATGCAGCGACTAGCTCATCGGCAGGGTTATCTGTAACCTTATCTGTTTTTTTAAAAAACAAATAGCAATTCCATCAGAGGACAATCTTGATTTCTTAGTGCATTAGATAGGAAAGTGGTTTAGAGTTGCATATATCATGTGGAAAGAACCCAAAGGTGATGCAAACAGATGGACAATAAACAGGTAGGAATGTAGAGGTGAAGTCACATGAGAGCAAAAAAAACCTTTCCACTATTACCAGTTAAGGCTATATTTGGACAACCATTATCTTTTAATTTTTTTCACTTAAACTCAATTTAAGAATTGATTATATTTAGACCATCTTTGACACATGTTAAAGGCTGAGCGGCCAAAAATAGAGATTGAAAAATGTAAAACCTTCAGGGTGTATTAAGTAACGTGTTGTTTGTCCAAGTTCTAATTTTATAGTATTATTTTTTAAATTACAATACAGCCACATCAATTACTTTATCAACAATACAATAATTATATTATTATTACACGTATAAAAATCTACTTTGAAACTTATTTAAAAACACTTTTCTAAAAAATGAAATGTTGTCTAAATACAACCTAAATCTTTAGGGAGAAAAATTATAATGTAAGAAAAAATAATAATTTTGTCAAAATCCAGGCCCTCAAGTTTGTGTCGCGACTATGGGCCTGGTAGCATCCAATCAACTATTTTCTCGCTGTAACAAAAAAGATACCCCTTGACAATAAATACCTAGACTCATACTTATATTCTAAGACAAATTCATTCATATTTTATAATGGCACTATCCATGTCTTGCTTAAATCTCACTTAAAAGTACAAGCCCATTATGAAGGTGAAAACTCTATTCAATATCAAATTTCATGCCAAAATCTATGTGTTGGGGGCTCTTTTCTTTTAAGGAGGAAACTTTTTTAACCTAATAGTGTGGGTTACCTCACTTAAGTACCTCTACCTAGTACGTAAATGAGAAGCCTGAATTTGACTCACATTAAAGACAACCAACCTTGTACCGCATTTCAACCATGTGTTGTAATTTTGGGTATCCCCTATAGATCCTCCCATATTAGTCAATAAGGAAATACCATGTTCATCTCATACTAAATTCAAATTCCAAAGCTAAGAAATAGCCATGTTTTGATCCCCTCTCTTAGAATCGGTTCTCTATTATAATATAAGCAATCTAGTAGAGAGCATGTAGAGAGAGATCCATATGGTCAAATTGACCATAGATGTGTCACAAGAAAGTCTCATGTAATTCTGACAGAAAATGACAAAATGGAAATCAGAAACATTGAATCTAGATGTGAGTAAATGTGTATATATAGAACTCGGTTTTATCGGTGCTTAAATGAGCTGACACAATAAAAATCAAGAACAAGAATGCATCTTAAGGAAAATCATTCAGAAGTTACAAAACATACAAGATGTCTCTCTTGGATGCCAACATTAAGGAGAGAAAGAAGCAAGGAAAATTCTTCTCTTACGTTACCAAACTCGATCCTACAACTATTTATGATTTAACTTGACTTCATCTTTTTGGCTAATTTTTTCAAATAATTTGGATGTTTTAATCATGTATTATCACAGAGACAATTTCTTGAAGGCATTTTCAATACAATAACTCTTATAATTATATGATCTAGTGATAATTATATGATCTAGTGATAAACAGATGTCCAAAACAACCAAATTATTTGAAAAAATTAGCCAGGGGACCAAGTTAGCTAATCATGAATAGTTATAATACCATAAAAATAAAATTATAGAATGTAGTTGAGCAAAGTAAAATAATTATAGTAGGAAGTAATTAGGGAAAATTCGGGAGAGTGGGGGAGAACGAGGAGTGTGCAGGAAAGATGAGAGAGAAGAAATCCATTACATCTGCCAACCCTTTTGAACTAAATCTACTACCATGCCATCTAATGGAGGAAATATCACACTAACTTGAAATTTCTAGCTTTGGCAATGTGAAAGTTACCAAAAAGATAAGAAACAATCACATTTAAAGTGCATGAAACACAAGAAATCAATGGCTAAATCTCCAAATCAATGGAAAATCCAAAGGAATAAAAAGCCATTGCCCCAGAGAATCTAACCAAAACTCCTAACCTAAATCAAGATAGCCCGACTTAAAAAAAAAAAAAAAAAAGAAAGAAAAAGAAAAACAAGACCCCATCAGCAGATCAACAAATTTAAGCAAAATGCATACATTTACTTCTTCATATTCATAAATGCAAATACAAGCTGTCAAATCTACATTAAAAAAAAAAGACAATATTTTAAACAAGCTAACATAATGCAAATCAAGGGGATAAGCAACTTACTTTGAACACTAGCAGAAGCTGAGGTGAAAAGAATGCAGAAACCAAGAAAAACCCACATCTGAAATGCCATTATTGGCAACCTCTAGAGAGAGAAATAGTGATGAGAGTGAGAAGAGAGAAGAGAGAGAAGAGAGAGAAGAGAAAGAGTAGTTTAATGGGGAGGTGACTCCAAGCTGTTTTTGTTAGTTTGTCCACACTGTGATTTGATCTGACTCTGCACTGAACTATTTTGATTTTAACGACCGACAAGAGGTGAAGTTCGTCAAATGACTAAATTGCCCAACATTCTTTCTGTACAGTTGGTTCAAGGGTAATATGGTAATCAGATATTGCCAGCAACATCCTGCTAACAAAAATAATTAATTTTATTAGATTATAAATTGAAATAATTCAATATATATATATATATATTTTTTTTTTTGTATAGTAAATTTGATTGCTTTTCCGAATTTAACATTTATAACCATTATGAGAAAGATGCTCCCTTCGAGTTCTCATTTTCAGGGGCTAAACTGGGAAGAAAATTTTGAAAAAAGAAAAGAAAAAAAAAAAAATGGATAAGACGGACATCTCTACTATTCACCTGTTTTCTTCTTGCTCGAAGCAGAGGTTCGGATGATGATGATGATGATGGCGATATTACACCCATCTGCGCATGTTAGCATGGAGCGTTTTAGCTCCATGATTTCTTCTCCATATCTATCAACCTTCAGCTTGAAGTTGAAGCAAAGGCAGCGCACTTTTAGAGTGGGGTGCGCATTATTGCAACCAGAAAGGCGGGAAAGCAGAAGACTAGTCTCACTAGCTCTTGTTTTCCTTCACTGCGTTTCTTTGCCTACAGGTACGGTACCATTCGACTACAATTGCTGGCATTGAAATTTCTTGATTGAGGGGGGTTCGAAACAAGATTAGTACCTTTTACTATATGGACAGAGAAAAAAGGGATAAAATTCTCTATATGGGTTTGAGCGTAAATTGATTGAATTGATAAACTTGTGGATTTCAGATGCTATAGGGGCTAGCATTTTCGACAAGTATGTGAAAAGGTAAGAATTTTGAAATGCTTTCTTTTAAACTATTTAATTTAATTTAATTTAATTTTTTTTAATTGTTCTGTTGAATCACATACAGACGTGAGAAATGGAAGTGAATAATCATTTTCTGGGTTTGAATATATTAAACCACCATGTGTTCATTTGGGTAGCTTAGCAAGAAATTGGTAATTGAATTGTCTAGAGGATGCAAGATTTCTATGTCTGAAAAGTTGCTAATATTTTGACTTCTGAATCAATAGGTTTTGTGTCCATACGTTACACTCTTGAGTCTTGAAACAAATTTAGATGAGTCAAAACAAATAAACACAACACAAAAGACAACAAAAAAAAATTATTCTATTCTATCTATATCCTTAGCACTCCAGCCACCGATCACGAACTTCATTGGCAAGGAGAGTTCGATTTCGTCTCTGACACAAGCTTGTTGTTTGAATTATATGTTACCTTAGAATATTCTCTGAGAAACTTTATGGCTGATTCTTGTTATTTTTGTTAACAGGAAAAAGCTAGATCCACTAGAGACATATATACCAGCTGTTATATTGACAGAGGTGCAGATTAAAGAATTAGGTAACTTAACCTATGTAGCTTGAAGGTTTCTCAGGTGTCTTGGTTATTACTCCCTTCTCAAATCAAAATCTTGTCAATGTTCTATATATAGAACTCAGATATTGCTCTTGTTCTCAAGTTACCCTTATTTAATCTATTGTTTTATATATTCTCAATGAATCGTAAATGTCTTTTGACCACATATTAATCATTTGTATTATATTTCTATACATTTCAACAATTTCTTAATTCAGGTGCAATGTCTATATTGATAAGATTTTTGGGATCGAGGGATACTGTTCTTCATTAAGATACATGAAACTGGTATAGGTACATATACATCTGTGATTATGTGTAGATGGCTGTTTGGTTTAGGTATCAGGAATTATTTTATTTTCGTGGCACACATACAGCACCCAAGGTGGACTTTAAAGATTCTACCCTCCAATAATAGATCCCTGTCTGATCAATTGAAGAACTGCTTAGAACACAATTTGTTGCACTCCATTGCTGCAGTTAAAGATAAGTGATTAACTGCAAGGCTAGTAGCTGACTTGCAGCTGCAATGGTATCAGTAATTCTCACAAATACGGAATGGAGAGTGAATACTTCATATTCTCTGACGTTCCTTGACTTGAGAAGTAGCCAAATGATAGGTTATGGCATTCCTATTGTAAACAAGATTACTTAAAGTGATGACCCATCCCCTTATACTGATCTATGTTGTGAAAATAAAAACGGGTTGTGTCTTGCAAGATTCAATGGAAAAGTGGATAAATTTGACATTCTAGAAGTTACAAGACTAACAAAGAATGACAATTTCAAAAAGAAGAATAATGGTGCTGCTTTGGTTTGTATTGATGGGCCTCCGGTGCTTCCAGCTCTCTCTTATATCCTTCTCAGTCAATTCTGCAAAGTGGCAAATCTCTGACCTTTCCATTTCTACTTCAGAGAAAATGTTTAAATCTGTGATTGACTCCATCTTGAGGATAGAACATGCTCAACAATTCCCCTGAAAATTTCTGATTTAAGATCTATTCGAAGGAAAAGACGGTTGCTTGGGAATCAAGAATAGTTATGCATGCTTTGTGCCATATCTTGCTCATTGTACTGGTTCTTGCTTCCTGAAACCCCATCCAAATTTCCCTTGCATAACTCAGCTTATGCTAGGTTTGCACTGATGTCTTTCCACTGCTTAAGAGAACACTCTAAGAATTTTGCGCAAGTTATAGTGGCCTCTTTATTTGATTTTATATTTTGAGGCAATTCATATCTGCAATCTCAAATTTCTTTCTCACATTAAACACTGGAACCAACTGGCAAATTATTCATGTAGTGGACTAGCTCCAAATGGCTCTTTAAATTTTAAATGTTTTAACATCATTAATGTATTACTTTATTTTTTGAGCATCTTTTTGCTTGTCTAAGCACAGTTTGATTTACTTGTTTTCTTCTATAACATTTTTATGTATCTCAAAAGTATATCATTGTAAGTAATATTTGCTTCGCTTATAAATACAGGAAAATCTTTGGAAATTGAAGATCCTAAATATGCTGATTGTCGGATTTTATTACGTTCGGGTCCTGCAGCTTCTCTTCGAGTTAATATCCGAGCTGTAAGTCAAGCTTTCTTTGTGTTCTCTTTTTAATAGTAATGTGGTCATTCTGCTTCTAAGTTGATCAGATGAGTATTTTGCTAAATCTACTTCAATGGTAAACAGTAAATTCTATATACTGTATAGTATCTGATATACATTCCAAAGATTACTATAAATCTGGAATTGAAATCATTGTCTTTTACTAATTTCAGTAGATGTGATCGGCATGGCTTTATGGAGTTGCTTGGCATGGTTATAATTAGGTGAGCATGAAAATCAGGGAATTTGTACATGTAAGCCAGAAGATTTGAAGAGTAATGTTTTGATTGAAATCTACAAGAGATAGGACAGACCTATATATTCTTCTACTGATGGCCAAGGGAAAAAACTTAACTGGAGCTATATTTAGAGTTGATGGTATGGTAATAGAAGCAAATTTAAAAGCATTATTGATGTCAAGCCATATATAATGGGTTTGCTATTATACTTGAGGAAGAATAAATTAGTCATGGTTTGGTGGATGGTCAGTCAGGAAACATGAACTGTTTTCTGAATACAAAAAATTTAAGGAAAGGAAAATAAACACAGAAGCCTGTCTGGATGAAAGAATGAATATGAAGAGAAGTCATACAAGAGAATTGCTGCGATCCCAGGTCATCTTGCAATCACCTTAGCCATAATTTCATACCCGTCATCCTTGAATCCACATCATACATGCAGATTAAGTTATTGCCAGCTGAACTTTACATAACATTGTTGAGAGTATATCAATTGATTTTGCCTTCTTGACTTGCAGGTAGCACAATATGCACTAGATGATGGCAATAGCAAATCTGCTTTCAATAGTGTTGATCAATGCCTCAGGTATACTCTTCCTAACTTGAAGTTACTCATTCGGTAATTAAGGTTTTCTGTTGGATTCATATGCAATCATAGATAGAAGCTTATGTGGGATGAAATGAAAGGACAAAAGATCTAGCTTACCCTTGAATTATCTGAAAGTCCAGCATTTTCCCTTCAAACTAAAAACTTTTTAGGAGGTAACTTTTTTTTTTTTTTTTGTTTAATGAAAACTATAATACTACTGGAGGATTAAAGCAGAAGTACAGTCCAGTAGTATGGGTGCTTCTTCTGTATGTTCAAACTAGTCCAAAAGAAGGAACCATATACACAAAAATACCGGGAAGGTGATTTGACTCCACAAAATAATTTGGGATGGGTGGGACTATGACAAGTATCGCAGAAAAATCTTGAAATGTTCTGGTACTACTAAAACAATCTAAAGCCAAAACCAAAACATTAGCATTTATAAGGTGATAAGAGGGTTAAATCTAACTCCTTTCCATTAGTTTAAGCTTTTAAAGCAGATGACAATTTTACTCAAATTATAGAGTGAGAGATCCTGAATTCGACTCCTATCTTTGCACCCCATTTAAAAATTATTGTACACGTGGCTTAAACTTTTAGCGCAAATAACAATCAACTCAATCTAAAACAAGGAATGTCCTGGGCTACTGTGAACAAATAAATATTGAATTTGAGCGGTTTTCTTGACACATTTCTAGGTTGGGCATGGCTTGCATAGGCTAGGCGACTTAACCAGAACTCTTTAAGGTTTTGCATTTATAAGCCAGCTCCACTGGTTCAGAAATCAGAATATCGACTTTCTCTTCTAATTTTACTTGCCATAGCCCTGTTTCTTATTTTGTTTGTTTTAGTTGTGCTGTGATCTGTCTAGTCACTGTACCTTTTGCTATAAATCCATCATGCAATATTTATACTTGAAACCTGCTGTAAAGTTATGTGTGCCTTGTTTGTGGACTCAACATCAAAAGAATGCTTTTGCTTATTCTCAACATACACTGTTACACGCTCCGTTACTCTTCTGTTTGACACTGTTTGTTTTCATTCTTATTCTGTTTTACACTGAAGATCCTTGGAAGAGCTTGATTCCTTGCTTTTGCATGCATCAAGAAATGAGCCGGATGCATCAATCAAAGCCATGAAAGCCAAGATTGATACTGCTCTCGATGCATTGGACAGGTAAGGGATATTGCCCCATGTTCATCTCCTTGCATTTGTTTGTTTATCTTTTGTTATTTCTTCACTCATAGAACAGGATCTTTTTCCACTTGATTCATGAGATCTTATGAGACTGAAGAGTTGACAAAATCTGAGATTTTTGTAAACTGCAGTCTTCTCGAAACTGTTCCTTCTGACATTCTTGAGAAGGGAAAAGCTATAGCTGACGCGTATCTTATCCCCGGGGACAATGTAAACCCAGGGAACCTGGATCCTCAACTGAAGCAACTGGAATAATACTATAAACTTTTGCAACAATCAAGATTGATCCGCCAACAACATTCTCAATCTTGCTTGTTGGGTTTTTTCCTCTCTGTGGAGCTTACTTTGTGCAGCCATAATAAACTGGTTTGAAAACAAAAAAAAAAAAAATCAAGGGTAGTGGTTTGTGCAAATTATGATCTTTCTTTTGTAATGTTTCGACAGAAGTACATAATGTGAATAGACATGAAATGCTTTACCATTATTATGGCAAATGAAAACTGTATTCTTGCCTTCACTAATAATATTAATGGAACTTCTGCCACTAGCACTTTTCACGAGGAATGCTGCCTGCGTGATGTTCGCAGAAACTGTGGCTGGCCTTGAAGGTCTGATTCTACCATGGTAATTCTATTTCTAAAAATATAAGAGCACCATTAATGGACCTTTTATATAGTATAGGCTAGACATGTCTCCTGCTAACCCTACAAGACTTCGTCAAAGAGAACAGTGAAACTAAAAAGGTAATCTACCAGCGCAGCGTTGCTCATTACAAATACGCAGAATGCCGAAAGTTTTGAGTGAGTACATAAAGCAGATGTAACAAAGACGAATCAACAGGCCAATAAGCAAATATATGATGAATATATCATGGAGGAGGTTTATTGTATACATGTATACAGACATCAGAAGTACTCAAGACACCAAACATCACAACAACCGGGAGAGATTACTATACATATAAAATATATAGCTTAGTTGAAAACAGACACCGCTAAGTGGCCACCCCAACCCAAAGGTAGCCACCAACGTCAAATAGATAAACAAGCTCAGCGGATGTTAAGAGGGCACGAGGCTGCTGAAGATGCGTTTCAAGCTAGGACATGCAGCACGTAGCCTCCCCATGCTTACTGGGCATATCTGAAGTACACAAAATAGGTGAATCAAATAACCATTCAACAGTCTTACAGCTAAAGTCGACATAATCACAAGTTCCTCTCACCTTTATGCAAAAACGGACATCAAGCGTCTCCAACATACCACAAGTAGTAATGGCAGCTTCAACTGCTTCCTCATCAATGTTGCAAGACTAAAAAGGTAGAATGACAAATACAAACCATATATCAAGCAATCAAAAATAAACAAACAAGAGAACAACATAACTAAATGAAATTGAGAAAAGGCTGGAGCATAAAGGCCCTAAAAATCATCAGTAGTACTTCCATAGAAAGGATTGAAATGAACCCAAACTTTCCATTTCCCTCCATATTTTTCAACCTGTCCCATCATAGTGTATTGCTTACCCATAATGCCTTTGAAGTTGAAAGAGAATACCTGAAGAAAGAGGCTGGTCAATCTTGGACAATCAAGCTTCAAAATTTCCAAGGTGTTACAGTTACTGAACAAAGAAGGAAAACATGTCACTGCATTTATTGGATCAGAAGTTTCGACATAAAAACTCAGTATGTAAAAAATTGAATCTGAACTTGTACCTCAAATTGAGAAAGCACAGGTTGGAACAAGCAACGTCAACTTCCTTCAGATTTGCTGACAGGGAAAGGTTTAATGATGACAAATAGAAACACTGAGCTGTAGGAGGAATCACAACCTTTTTAATGTTTGGGCAGCCAACACAGTTCAGCTGTTGCAGCATACGGCTGGGTTCCTTATTTGGTAACTCAACACCATCCAAGGAAGATGCATCCGACAATGCAAGTGAATAAGACATCTCAGGATTCTGATTGTCACCAAAACCCCAATCCAAGTCATGCATGTTAATGCATCCATTCAAGCTAACATGGGTTAGATGAGTGCAGCAAGCTAGAAGCTCCTCGATTGCCGACTGGCAGAGGGTTCCATATGATAAGTCCAACTCACATAAGGCTGGGAGAGCACCTTTCTTGTATAGAGGCTCCAATGATGAGTCCACAAGATACTTGCATGCTTGCAATTTCAAAACCTGTTGGACAATTACATTCATCAGATCAAAGCATTACATCTCATAGATCTCCTTCCAATTTCAATTTCATTCATAAAGCAAACATTAGCATACATAATCTCAAAACAAATGATAATTGACAGTGCATCATTATGCAATGAGGTCAGAACAATTCAGAGCTCAGGAAAATGGAGTATATCTGAAGGAAAGCAAAGCCTCTCTCAGAATGACTACAGGAAAGAACTAAAAGAGCTTCGTTTGAACTACATAACAAAGCAACTAGTGCTGGCAATTTTCTCTATAAATCCAGATTATCTACATTTATCCATTCCTCAAATTAGTTGAAAACATGTCTCATTGCAGGACAGGGCAGGACCACGCATGCATGCCTAAGCTTGCAGACAAGTACAGTTTTGAGCCAATGAACATCACACTATTAAGATTTCTTTGGCATTTTAGTTCGATAATCGTAATCCATGCATAAATTTCTAGACAAGTACAAAGTTGACCCAGTTAAAAAAAAAAAAAAAAAAAAGAATAAAGCTCCTTAAGATTTCACTTTTGGCCTTTCGGTGTTGATGACATAACGGTGCAAACAGATAATACCAACAAATGTAGTAGAAAATTTTTTTAATTTTGGAATATTAACAGTAATTACATAGAAAAGAAAGGATTTGTGGAAAATCCATGCATAAATTTCTAGACAAGTACAATGTTGTCCCAGTAAAAAAACCAAAAAAAAAAGAAAAAAGCTCCTTGAGATTTCACTTTTGGCCTTTCGGTGTTGATGACATAACGGTGCAAACAGATAATACCAACAAATGTAGTAGAAATTTTTTTAATTTTGGAATATTAACAGTAATTACATAGAAAAGAAAGGATTTGTGGAATGTAAGAACAGAGGTCAAATCAAGTTACCTTTAAATGTAAGCATGACTCAAAAACAGGCTCCAGAGTTTCCAAGAAAGTGTAGGATAAATCAAGATAGGTCAAATTTGGTAGCCAGTGCAGAGACAAGAGTCCATCAGAACCAACTGATGGGCATGACATCAGTACTAGCGACTCAATGAGAGGGCATGAAGCTGTTGTGGCTGACAAGCAATCATCCTTCAGTTGGCTGCACATATAAGGTTTAGAGTCAGAAAACATGCTACATGGGGGGAAAAAACCAGCAACAGCTAAATAACACTCGAAATTGACAACAGAGAATAGATTGGTTCCAACTATATAAAATATAACACCAGGAGAAAGGGAAATAATGACAAACCAGCAAAAGGAGGCATCCAAAGAAGTTAAGAGTGGGCAGTTAATAGTTGCTTCAGATACCACGCCACAACCCTTCAATTCTAGAGATGCCATTTGTGGAGCTTCAATGACAAGTACATTTAGTTTAGGGCATATCCCCAAATTAAGTGACCTGAGACCAACCTGCAACAGCAACATGCAACAATCTCTAAAGAACATTGCAAAGACTGTCCTTAATTGCTAAATAATCTGCCTTCAAGGTCACAACCATTTTAACACTGAATATTAATTCTAAAACATCATTTTTAGAATCTTGCCAGACATATTTTTGCTCAAGACAATTAAACATGCTTTTCAATCTTACAATATGGTAATCTATTCCTAAAGTTAAAAAGCTGTTTCACACTTCTCTTAATTGCTTTCTCATTTCTTATATGATAGTTTAAAAAGGCTGAAGTAACTGCTTTCAAGAAGCTACCTTGGAGATGCTTCAAAACTTGTTCTTATTAATATACTCAATAATGTGGAAAATATATTTTTTATATTAAAATATACTTCTGGAATGTTGCAAGCCATCTATTTCCTGGATTAGTGAATGTACTTTTTTGAAATTACAACATTATTCCCATTCGGAAAGAAACAAATGTGGAACCATCCTCACATATGAGATCCATAACGTAAGTGTAAATAAAATGAAAGTTCAAAAAAGAAAAGGAGAAAAATAAAGAGAAATTACACAAGAAAATTATAGGTACCCGATATTATTCAGAAAATACAAAAACAGCCAACTATAATACTCAGTGGGTTTTAAGAATAGGCATGATCAAGTCTAGCCGAAATGAAGAAAAGAAACAGTACACAGGAGGGAACCATTACCGGACAAAATGATGCTCTTTCAAGATGATCACAGCCATCTAGTGAAACTTGCTCGAGATAAGGACACTTGAGTTCAAGAAATGTCACAGCACGACAACCAGCAAGAGAAAGGCTTACTAAAGAAGAACTACAGAAATGGACTGCTGTCAAGCTCTGGGATCAGGAAAAAACCAAAATTTGATGTTAGAACATGATCACGTAAAGACATAAGTACATATGTTAAGGGTACACACTAAAAGTTTATAGGAAGGAAAGAGGAAAGCCAGGTCTGTCTGCTAGAGAACCGGGTACACCAATATAGAGGAACTTTTGGAAGCCCCCAAACACTAGAACACGAAATACCAGTGAAATTTGAAATAGATAAGGAAAATTTGAAAGTCTCCTAAATATACATACAAGACAAACTTGTTCTCTGGTTTCTTTTTTGTTACCCTCTCTATCAGCAGCTTAAGTTTTGAAAGTAGGTGGCAATTTAATATGATATCAAAACGGGAAGTCTGGATTCAGCTCCCATATTCGCCCCATTTGTTGATTATTTTTCACATGTTGAGCCTTGTATAAAAATTTGTGTTCGACCTCATCCATGAGAGGGTGCGTTAAAAGGATAAATTTAAAACCTCTCTATCAACTTCCAACTTCAGCTTTTAGAGTAGATGACAATTTAACTCGATTTAACAATTTTAACACCTTGATTGGTGTAGATCTTGTATACTATTTCACAGCTTCATTTCTACAAGTCTGCCTAAAAATGGATTAAACAAGGCCCAAATTGACAAGACAGACATGAACAAGCAGGCTTTTCTTGTGACCAGAACTAGAATTTCTTAAGAAGCTCAAAAGTGCCCAACCCTAAATCCAGGCTCAACAATTTCAGCATGTTCTCTTTAGCATTCTCTGCTCATGCTTTCACCAATCATAAACTCAACATTCTTTTACCAACTCTCCTTGTTCAAGAATTTTCTTATTTCATAGATTTGCCCACTTAAAAAGTAAAAAAAGCTGAATAAATAGTACATTTCCTTTTCTAAGATATGAATGGGGAAACTTCATAATGGACAATCCTAAGAAAGTTGTTCACATCAATGGCCAAACAAGTTATAATATGATTTTCTTATCATCCCTTGCATATGAATCCTAGAATTATTGTTGAGGAAGCAAGGTTTCCCCCAGTTGAAATGTTTTTCATTTCATTTTCCAACTAAAATGGTAGGTGAAACAAAACAGTTTACATACATGTGAAAGATAAAACAAAGGAAGAAAAAGGGAAAAAAAAAAAAAAAAAAAAAAGAAAGACAAATTGGCCAACCTCGCAATTGTCAAGAACTAGTGATTTCAGCACTGGGCAGCCACCATCATCACTGAAAACTTCACAAATAGAATTCGTAAGAGATTCACATTCAGTGAGGTCTACCTCTTCCAGAGATTGACATTGCAATGCTAATGTGGTCAAGCTTTCTTGTTTTTGCAAAACCAATTTCTGTGAAGGACAAAAAATTACCTGTTGAAGAATTTAACCAGAGAGACAACCAAAAAAAGAAAAATATATTCAATGTAAGACCTACATACCCTCAGGGTACTTGAAGTAATGTTGATTCTCTGAAGAGAAGGACAATTGGAAACTGTGATCGATGAAAGCATACTACTTCGTAAATTTAAATCAACAAATCTGCAGACACATTTAAGTGAGAATTAGTTCCTGCAAATGAACCAAAGCATTAGTCTAGGCTCATGAAGTTTATCATACTTGCGACAATGTACAAGTCTAATGTTCTTTAGGCGGGGAAGATCCAAGGCCACAGCAGTTAATAAGCTGCAATTGTCAAGCTCTAGAACCTGCAGCAAATGACTAATTAAAACAACATGCAGAAGCACCGAAAAAAGGATGATGAAAGAAAATAAATTGTAGATCAAACCTCTAATGCGTGACTGAAAGCAATAGCAGCCATAGAAACTGAAGTAATCCCTTCACAGCTATGCAGTTTCAGGACTGTCAACATTGGTAATCTTACAGACTTCCAAGTGGGTAAAAAGGAACATGTTAAAAATTATATCCTAGGCCACATCACCTCAAATAAACAAAAAATTAAAATAAAATTATAAGTACAGTTTACCTCCAGAGAGATATTCGGGCAGTATGATGCATTGAGAATTTGGAGATTTACACAAGTATGAGCTATTTCACGCAGTGTCTCATCACTAACTCCAGAACAATTTGACATATCCAAGGATTCTAACAGGGGGCATGTTGTAGCAGCAGAGCGTATAGCAGCATCTGAAAGTTTATGGCAAGAAGCTATGTCTAAGACACGCAGAAGTGGGCAATTGAGCACAACATGTGGCATGGTACTGCGCTTCAGTGAGAGGGTTTCCAATTGGGGACACCTGCAAAACCAAAGCCTCAGTGTAACATAAAAAATACAGTACAGTCTTAATTTACTAAATATGTAACATACCTGATAGAGATGCGAAGAACTCGACATTTTACAACTTGAAGAAGATGCAATCTGTCATGGTAAATGGGTATCTCCTGAATACCATTACCAAGGGTTGCATCATTGATGGTCAAACTCCTTAATGTATGACAGTCAGTCAAAGCCTGGAAGAAGGTCTCCGCAAGTTGGCCTTTTCCCAAAGTCAAAACCTCAAGATTTCTGGGAACAAGTAGACAAGTTAGAAGTTGAACAAGAAAATGACTATAGAAGCTAAACATGTGATGTCAAATACCTTAAAGAAGATAGTGCTTTCATCACAAGTGAGTGCACATTCGGAGTATTATAGATGTTGACTGCAGTAGCATTTGGATATCGACGGCACATATCCTCAACTGCAAATGGTTCAACATTAAAGTTACATTGCCTCCTCTATCAAATGTAATGTTCAAATGGGGGCAAGAAAGTGGAAACAGCTCAAGCCAATCAAAACCAATTTCAGACACTATTAAAAACAATCAGAAAAGAATATCAGCCAGATAACAGTAGAAAAAGAAAAATGGATGAACCAAATCATTTTTCATACTTTACATATGCGAACCAAGAGCTAAGTTCAAGAAAAGCTATAACTATTAAACATAAGAATGAAGAAAATCACTAAACAACAGCAGTCTAGGGTCCTTGAAAGCCATATATTCCACGAAAGTTATTTGTTCAGAGAAAAAAAGATATCATCAAATGATGGTTCAACCCCTAGTTCCAAGAATTCTCAGTTTGCAATTTTCATTACAGAGAACTACCTATTTCCAGAGAAAACTTCAGCAGCCTAGCTTTCAAAATTAGATGTTGTTTAAGACTCTTACAGAATAAATATTTTCACAATGGATAGCATCAAAGATAGAAACAGTGCAATGGAAACACAAGAAACCAAGTAATAGGGGAGATCACTCGGAATATTTATCTGTTCACATTTTGTCTCTTTAAAAGAAGTTAAAAATAAAAATAAAAAACACTCATTCGAAGACAATTTTTTACACATCTAAGTGTGTTCTCAACGCATACAGATTTTACCAATCGACAGGTATGAAAACTGAAATGCTAAGAACTCATGTAATTGTGCATCCCACCATGCATCGACCAAATAATTTCAATGATATAAGACACATGAAATTGCTAAATCAAAAAGATACTTACACTGCTGCACAGTTATTTGCCTGTTCTCAAAATTCAAGTACCGCCAGAAATCTTCATGAGAACTAGCTGCCCTCCACTGCCTACAAATCCTTGAAGCTCGACAAAGATCAATGTGATTCAAGAAAGAGAAAACCTAAGAATCACAGCACAAATGGAGAGTATATAAGAACAACAATTTAGACAAGAACAAAGATGAAGTACTTCACCCTCATCTCTTGAAGTCAACTACCATAAACAAACATATCTCATAATTTTCTTGACAAAAAGTACACACCATATGTAATAAATCATCAGGAAGATCCATCCGGACTTTAGAATCTTCTATAGTTGAGGAGATGCCATCTTTTCCTTCATCATTTGTAGTATTGCCAGAATCTGGCAGGTTACCATTTCCTTCACACATGGGTAAGATGTAAGAAACCTCATTCCCAAAATAAGAACCCCAGTCCCTGCATAGTTTTGAGCATCATTAGCAATAAGGTAAATCAAGCTATCAATCTCTTTATCAAAAGAACATTTTGTTTCATATCAGGTAGCCAACAAATAATGGAATAATGAACTTTTAAGTTTCAAGGTTGATTATGGTTAAACAGGACAATTGGCAAGTGGCTTGATAGAAGCGATAGACATTTAGTTTTCATCAAATCCTGAATTGAGTTAGTATTTAAATAAAACACTATGAATTTGGTTTAATGAAAATAAATAGATCTTTTCAAGATTATATATAATTTTATCCTGTTAAATAAAATCCGCTAGAAATATTTACTTGCAACGAGAATTTCTTTTTATCATGAGACTCACTTCAAGGACAATAGGAAAATCACCAAATTCCATTCAGGACAACTTAGGCTGTATGTTCAAATTCCATAGTAGAGAGGAAGCAAAGGACAGGAAAGGGAAGAAAGGATCGAGATAAACTCATGGAATATAAGAGAAACTTCAAAATTTAACTGTCCATAATAAAGCAAGAAATATTTCCTATTAAAACTACATCATAACAGAAATAAAAGTAAGCCTATAGT
Source organism: Marsdenia floribunda (assembly GCA_035583425.1). NCBI lineage: Eukaryota > Viridiplantae > Streptophyta > Magnoliopsida > Gentianales > Apocynaceae > Marsdenia > Marsdenia floribunda. The sequence goes on along the minus strand of JAXGGT010000131.1, from coordinate 8,660,176 downwards.
TCAAAACTAGCCCAGATAACTCTGAACCGTAAACTACAAGAAAAATGCTAGCAAATGAGCAATGTAGGAAGGATAAACATACAAAAAACATAATAGTGAGAGGATTGAAGAAGATGCTGACTTACAAAGGGAAGGATTGAACTTTGGGCCGCTTGTTCTGCAAGTCACGATCAAACTTCTGTCTATCCAATGCAGTAGGAATCAATGACGATGACGATGACGATGACGAAGGCTCATCGCTTAGCCCCAAATTCAAATTTACCTCCAAAGTGCCCTGATTAAGAAGAGCTGGTCCGAACTGATCAAAAAGCTGCACCTTCCGAACATTGACCATCGCTTCATCCCAATTCCCAGTTCCATCCTCATTGTCAACATCATCCCCTTTCATATCACCCACCTGGGTCTCCCCATGTCCTGCCTGCGTGCTGAAATCCCACTGTGTAAACCCTAGTCTGAAATCCTCAGATTCATCTTTCTCCATGTCTTCAGGAAGACCCTCAATCACATTTCCGGAAATCCCTTCACTCATACTACTACCACCACCACTATCCTCAACGCCTTTCTTTTCCTTGATACTTTCCTCTTCTTCTCCAAAACATAGGAAACAACAAAGCTTCATACACACAATCAGATACCCATAAAATTACAGACAACAACAAGAGAAAAAACAATACATACGAAACTCACACCCCTTATAAAACCCTAGCTACTATCTTTTACATTTTCCCCATCCCAAAACCCTAATTTCCATTATAAAAATAAAAAAAAAAAAAATCAAGAAAATTCAAGAAATTTTTACCAAAACCTTAAAATGGATACACCAAATTTTTTGGAAAAAATAAAAATAAAAATTTCCCTCCTACAGTCAGAAAAACTTTTCTCCTTCCGAATACTACGCAAATGTCAATTTTTTTTTTCCCTTAAAAAAAAATAAAAATAAGAACAAAAACAACAATTTTTATACGGAGAGGGGAAAAAAATTTATGTGTATATATATAAGATCTGATCGGATCTTCAGAAGAATGATTGAATGTGCTTCCTTTTCATGGAAGATGCTTCGGAAAGATCAGCGGAAAATGGCAACGCAGATTCAACTTTTTTTTTTTTTTTTTTTTTTTTCTCTTTCCTTTCCTCCGTTCTATTGAAACACACTCATTTTCTCGCTCTATCTCACACTTAATTTGTATTTATGCGACAAGATATATATATATATATATTACCGGAAAGAAAATAAACGAAAATATCTATTTCATGAATTTCGAATTTCAAAGTAAATTACTGCACACGAAAGAAAAAAATATCATTTGCTTCTTTATTATTATTAATATATACATATATAATCTTATAAAAAAGATGATAAAAATTGTTACTATACATATTAAAATTATTTATTCACTTCCTTATTCTAAAACAAATTAATTCATTTTTTTAAGAAAATTTATTTCAACTCTTAATTATTTATAAATATTTTTCTGAGTTGATTATAAAACTCTAATATTATACAAATTAATTATTTTTTTGATTAAATTTATTTAATATTTAACCACTTTTTGGTACATCATCAACATATCTATTAAATTTAAAGAAAAATTTTATCTTTTTAAATCATTTTTGTCACAAGAAACAATTATTATAATAAAATATATTAAATAAATAATGTTTCATTCAAAAAAAAAAGAAAAGAAAAGAAAAGGGTCACTCTTCCGAAAAGGAAGAAAAAATGAATTTCAATTTACAAAATATATATATATATATATATATTTATTTTGAACTACAATTATATTATATTATATAATTTGTATTTCATCTTTTATTGTACTACATGACAGAGATTCTAATTTTTTGAATTTCAAAAGAAATTTTCGAACTTTAATGAAAGAATTTTTTATTATTCCATATTTCTTTTTTTTTTTTTTTTAACATGTAATGATAAAAATATTTTTTAAATTTAATGAGTATATCGATTAAAATTGGTTAAAATGACCAATTTATAGAATCATAAATGATCAATTTGTATAAAAGTTTTAGAACCAATATTGAGAAAATTATAAAAACTTAAATAGTTATAAACTGGGAATTTTTTCTATTAAAAATTCACAATAAATATATTCTAATTTTTTTTTTAGAAATATAGAAATTATAATTAAGCTAATAGTATTCTCATATGACTTAATATACCATTAATTTAAGCAAAATGCAAAAATGACTTATATATTCAAAAAAAAAAATCAATGCTTTATTATAAATATATAAGACAATAAATTAAATAATCGATAATTTAATAAATAGCAAAAAATGATTTATTTATATAAAATATTGATAAGATTTTTGAGGAAAAAAAAAACAATTGGCAGAATTTTTTAAATGAAGAAAATATAAAGATATTTTGTTTCTTTCTATATAAAATGAAAAAATAATAATAATAATTGCATCACGAGAATCACATAACATAATGACTATAATGAAGATTTTCTCATTAAATAATAATTTTTTTTTAAAAAAAAACAGCCGAGACGGAAAGGGAGTGAACCAACTACAAAGGAAATAACCCACAACCATTAGTCAAAGTGGAAGGAGTTTAGTTCCCTTACATAAGGTATTGAGTTTAAACCTTGTATATGGAAAAATGGGCGTTAGGAAAAGCTTCCCCCGAAAAGGGGTCCAACCCGGTTTAATTCTAGAATAGTTAAAGCCCAAAATGGTTATCGAATACCAAAAGATTAAATAAAAAAAAACTACAAAGGAAATAATAAAACTTTATTTTTTTTTTCATAAATTATATAAATGATCAATATTAAATTTTGTGTGTTTTTAATTATAAAATAATAATTATTATTCTGAAAAATTTATAAATATATATATATATATTCAAAAGAAAATCCTAAATAATTAATTTAAATTAAATATGAAAAAAAAAAAAAAAAAAACAAATGTTACTTATAGTAATTACATCTATAATTGTGGAAATTATAGAATTAAAATAAATAAATTATTTTAAAATTAATTTAAAGAAAATTAGTTATTTTTGTACATAAAGTATTAATTTTTCTAGGAGTTAATGGTTAATCTTTATTTTATATATATATATATATATATAT
>JAXGGT010000131.1:8632031-8642956 GCA_035583425.1 Marsdenia floribunda | reverse complement strand
GAATCTAAAGTAAATAGAAAATACAAATGATATATACCTTTCATATATTAAAAATAAAGGATTGCTATATTCACCTCATTAATTCTCCTAAATCCTATTTCAAAAGGTCAGCCAAATCTCCATAGAAAGATCCACCGATCAGAAGCTCACCAAACAGAGTCCATTATTATCAATTTTCTCTTTATATATTATTTTCCGTTACTTAAAAGAAGAGCAACGTTCGTTTCATTAATATAAAATAAGATTAACGTTACCATTTACTTCTATCTAATAATTAACATATTTATTATTTTTATATTATATATATATATATATATAACACATCTTCACAAGATGCTCAATAGGTACCAATTACATTATGATATTAAAAAATAATAAATTCGAATATGTTAAAAGGGTTAAATATATATATGAATTATCAATTTTATATTTTAGTATTAATATCATGGATTCATGGGTTTATTTTATCACACAAATATATATGTGTATATATATATAATCAATTCCAATTAGATATATCATAATTGAGCATAATCTTTATTTTATTAAAGAAATAATTTACTTATAAGTTAAAAACTTGAGTGAGATATTCATTCTGATATTCATTTACATTTTTAAAGAGTATTTGACATTCTTTCCAAAGAATCGAAATCAAATCGTGGAAGGCATTATAATTCTTAATAAATTTTAGTTCAAAAGAAGTGGAGAAATATGGTAAGAACAATACAAAGTATGGTGAAATTAGGAATCACAATTAAAATTGTACTCGATGAGAGATTGATATTTCGACTTTTTTTTTATTAGATAATTTTTAATTTGATCGAATTCGAGGATGGAGATGGTAATTTCCTAAGAATCAAAATAGGGGATAGGGGGTGGAAATGACATGCTCTTAAATTCTTATTCCCATCCCTCCCCACTCCTTAAACTATATATGTATATATATATATATATATATATATAAATAAAATTATAATAATTATAATACCAAATTATTAATATTTACTAAAGATGAATCATAATAATTATTTTGGTAAATACTAAATTGGATGCAAATAAATAAAATACTAACCATATTATATATTTTATTAGTTTAATATATATATATATATATAATCGTAAGGATCATAACAATTATTGATCTTTTTGTAGAAGTAAAATATAAAAGGTATTTGATAAATATTTTATTTTTTATTTTACAAAATTTGTTTTATTATATTAACGATTATCTTAAAAGATTATCATTATTCTTTTATCTCGAGAAACATATAATTATTATAATGAAAGAATTAACATTATCTTTTTACCTCAAGAGGCGTAAAGTAATTATGATGATATAATATCATCGATCATGCAATACCCCTAAAGATAAGATCAATCTTTTTCTATACATAGACAAAAATTTTATGATTCGTTTGTAACAATTCGATAAGTTAAGGAATTAATAAAATTCTCACTTTCTCTCTATATTTCTCTTGTTACTCTTATGTTCTTCTCGTTACTTTTATTATTCTATTATATTTCTACAATTTCATAACACGTTATCAATACGAAACTCTAATCAACTAAGTAACTTCTCAAAGTTTATCTCAAGAGTAAACAACACGAATTGCTCCGACTAATTGAATAAGTATTTGAATAATCAATAGGTACATTATTTCCACTTATTGATTTTCTAATTTTTTACTATTGAAGTCATAGAATAAATTAATATGCTAGTCATATTTATTGTTTCTTGTTGAGCAAAATAATGAGAATTATGAATCTTGACTAACAAGTTCTACTCATTCACAAAAGAGAATGTTGTTAGAACTACACCAGACGTGAATATTATTAGAACTCATAATCCCATAAGAGATTGTGTTTATATTCATAGTTGTGATAAATTTGGCCTTTATAATTCAAGTGCCAAAATATCGATAACCACCAGAAGTGAGCATGATTTTGAAAAATTGTGGAAAAAAATATTGTTGTTATGGCATTCAAGGTTATTGATCTTGTACTTGTAATACTATAAGACATCTAATTAGTTTTATACTTGTAAAATGGCTAATGGCTATTGTTCCATTTTTTAGATTGAAAAATGACATAGAAGATGTGTGTGTAATTGACAGTGGAACTATGCACACCATACTCAAATAAAAAAAATATTTCTCTCTTCTGAATATGAGGGAAACTAGTTTTACTATGATAAATGGTAGTGCAAAACTTATTGAAGGTTTTGGAAGAGCTAATTTATTATTACTATGAGAAAGCATAATTGTGATTGACAAGACACTATTTTCCTCTAAGTCTCGAAGACATTTATTGAGTTTTAAGGATATTCGTTGTAATGGATACCATATTGAAATTATGGAGGATAATGGTCATGAGTATTTATGCATTTACTCAAATGATCTATGATAATAAATCTTTATTGGAGAAACTACCATTTCTTTCTTTTGGCTTATATTATGCTAAAATTTGTGTCATTGAAGTGCATCATTTAGTAAATCATAAATTTACTAATCTCATTACATTTATGATTTGGCATGATCATTTAAGTCATTTGAGATAAATTATGATGGCGAAAATAATTAAGGCTACGTATAACCATCCCTTGAAAAGTCAAAGGGTTTTTACATAAGATAAACTTTTATGTGCTACATTTTCTAAAGGAAAATTGATGGTGACACTATCAACATTAAAAGTAGGAGTTGAAAGTCCTACATTTCTAGAATGGATTCATGATGATATATGTGGACCGATTAATTCAACAAGTAGGCAATTAAGATATTTTATGGTTTTAATTGATACATCAACCTGTTGATTGCATGTTTGTTTATTATCAACGAGCAACCTGACATTTGTGAGATTACTTGCCCAAATAATTTGCTTGAAAGCGCAATTTCCTAATTATCCCATTAAATGAATTCATCTAGATAATGTTGATGAATTTTCTTCGCATGTATTTGATTCTTATTTCATGTTGATGAGAATAATTGTTGAACATCTAGTAACTCATGTTTATACACAAAATGATCCACTTGAATCATTTATCAAAAGGTTGCAATTAATTGTTAGACCATTGTTAATGAGAACATATCTCCCTACATTTGTTTGGGAGCATGCCATTTTGCATGCTGTAGCACTTGTGCATCTCAAGCCATCGAGTTATCATAATTTTTCTCCCTTACAATTGACTTTTGGTTCAAAGCCTGATATTGCTGATTTTAGAATTTTCGATTGTGTTGTATATGTTACAATTGAACCAACCCAACATACAAAGATGGATTCTCAAAGAAGATTGGAGATATATGTTGGTTATGATTCCGTATCAATTATAAGGTATCTTGAGTTGTTAATAGGGGATGTTTTTAAAGCAATATTTGCTGATTGACATTTTGATGGAAATTTATTTTCCAAACTAGGGGGAAAAAAACATAAAAAAAAAACTTGCTTCGAGAACATCGTTGAACCATTTAGATCCCTGCATAAGTGTAGGTGAACTGGAAGTTGAAAATATAATTCATTTGCAAAGAATCACAAATCAATTGCCAAATTCTTTTGCTGACTCCAATAAAGTCACTAAATAACATACGCTAGCTATAGATGCTCCTATGTGAATAGAAGTTCTCACATGACATAATATAACTCTTACAGCAGTTGAGTCAAAAACAGGGAAAAAGTTAACGTGGCCGGCCCTTGGTTCTAAGGATAAGAATCCTTGGATGAAAAGAGGAATAAATGATCAAAATGATCATATTGAAAAAATAGAAAATGAAGACCACGGAACAACTGATGAAAAGATTCCAATTACAAACGATTGAGAGAATGCTGAAATCTCTCTCAATTATACTACTTCTAATAAAAATTGGGATCGAAAGAAAATAATTATTGATGATACATTTGTATATAATTTAGCCCTTGATATTTTCAAGGGTAATGAGGATTTTAATCCATCAACAGTTGAAGAATGTTGGCATAAAATTGATTGAACTCATTGGAAAGATGCGATTCAATCGAAGTTAAATTCACTTGCAAAGGAAGAAATTTTTAGACCTGTATTCTAAACACCATATGATGTAAAGCTTGTTGGTTATAAATGAGTGTTTGTGCGAAAATGAAATGAGAACAATGAAATCATGATGTATAAAGCACGACTTGTCGCACGAAAATAATTTAGCCCTTGATATTTTCAAGGGTAATGAGGATTTTAATCCATCAACAGTTGAAGAATGTTGGCATAAAATTGATTGAACTCATTGGAAAGATGCGATTCAATCGAAGTTAAATTCACTTGCAAAGGAAGAAATTTTTAGACCTGTATTCTAAACACCATATGATGTAAAGCTTGTTGGTTATAAATGAGTGTTTGTGCGAAAATGAAATGAGAACAATGAAATCGTGATGTATAAAGCACGACTTGTCGCACAAAGTTTCTCGCAAAAACCATGTATTGATTATGATCAAACTTATTCACCTATTATTGATGCTATTACATTCCGATATATTATAAGTTTGGCAATTTATGAAAAAGTTGACATGCGTCTGATGGATGTTATTACGACTCATCTATATGTAAGCCTTGAGGATGAAATTTATATGAGAATCCCAAAAGGATTCAAAATGCCCAAGGCTTGTGATGACCCTCATGAAAATTATTCTATAAAATTACAGAAATCGTTATATGGGTTTAAACAATATAGATGCATGTGGTACAATTGTCTTAGTAAATTTTTATTGAAATCAGGTTATAAGAATGACCATGTATGTTCATGTTTTTTTATTAAGAAATCTGAATTTGGTTTTGTAATACTTACTATATATGTTGACAGTTTAAATATTGTCAAAACGCTTGAAGAGCTTCAAGAAGCTACACATTGTTTAAAATGTGAATTTGAAGTTAAAGATTTTGTAAAAACCATGTTTTGTCTTGGTCATATAATGAGCATGTGAATGATGAAATTTTTGCCCATTAGTCAACATATACAATTAACGTGCTAAAAATATTTTACATGGACAAAGCATATTCATTAAATATTCCAATGGTTGTGAGTTCACTAGATATAAATAAAGATATATCTTTAGACCTCTAGAAAGTGATGAAGGATTACTTGGTCATGAAGTACCATATTTGAGTGTTATTGATGTTTTGATGTATTTTGCTAATTACACACGAACTGATATAGCATTCGCTATAAATTTATTATTAGGGTTTAGTTCATCACCAACACGAAGACATTGGAATGATGTTAAACATGTCTTGAGATACCTCCAAGGAACTATTGATCTCGGATTGTTTTATTCATAAAAAAACGATCCAAAATTAATTGGCTATACTGATGCTGGTTATCTTTTTGATCGCATAAGACATGTTCTCAAAAATGAATATTTATTTACATATGGTAATAATGTTATATCATGGCGCTCTACAAGACAAACTATATCAATAACTTCCTCTAATCATACTAAAATCATATCCATTCATGAAGCAAGTCGAGAATGCATTTGGTTAAGGTCAATGATTCATTATATTAGAAAGAGTTGTGGTTTATCCTCCAGAAGAGAAATTCCAACTCCTTTTTATGAAGATAATGCAACTTGTATTGCTCAATTGAAATGAGAATATATAAAAGGAGATAGAACAAAACACATTTCACCTAAATTCTTCTTTACTCATGAACTTCAAAAAGAATGTGAAATTGATATGCTTTAAATTCAGTCATGTGATAATCTTGTAGCTTTATTCACTAAGGCATTGCTGACTGCGACCTTTGAGAAATTGAGATATGAAATTGATTTGTATCTGTTTAAAGATCTCGAGAGTTTATCTCAATAAGGGGAGAAATCTACACATAAAAAATAGTGTAATATTTTTCCTTCACTAGAATTTTTTTTCCCATTGTTTTTTTTTTTTTTTTTTTTATCAAATAAGATTTTAACAATGTATATTCTTTATGTTATGGACATCCAATGGGTTGTAATATGAAACACATTAAATTTTGCGGATGTCCATAATCTTCAAAAGTGATCATCATCTTTTATCTCGAAATTCATAATTCAAATGGATGGCGATCATCTTAAAGTATTATTATTATCCTTTTACTTTGAAAGAAGTAAAGTAAATATGACAATAATGTCATCAATGATGCAATATCTTAAAAATAGAATTAACATTTTTTTTTTTTTTTTTTTTTTTTTTGTAAATAGAAGGTTCTATGATTCATTTGTAAGGATTTAAAAAATTAAGAAATTAATGAAATTCTCATTTTCTTTCTAAATTTCTCTTATTACTCATATGTTCTCGTTACTTTTATTATTATGTTATTTCGTAACAAATCGATCAACTATTGTGTCATATTTGTTATTTTCCTTTGCTCCCATTCTTCTATAAATACACCGTTGTAATTGTTGTTTTATTTAAGAAAAAAATGCAATTTATTTCTCTCTTAATAGTAATAATTGATAATAGAATTTAAGCAACCACAATTAAAAGTTTATTTTACCTTGTAAGAGTAAAATTATTTATTACAATTTACTTTATAAATCAAAATATAAAATTATGTATTATATACTGTTAGAAATAGCATAAGATAATTATATCTTATAAATATTATATTTAATATTATCTTGTAGATATTATTATTATCTGATAAATACTATCATTATTTTGCATATATTATTATATATAATATGTATATATCCTCCAGATATTATGAATATCACAAACATATTTAAATAAGTTAGAACTTTCTTCTATATATTGTAACATCATTCTACACAGAAATTCAAATTTTTATGAATCTTTATTTTTCTATTATATGCACATGTAGCAATATTATTATTATCATTAAAAGTGAAATGCAAAATAACTCATAAAAAAGCGAAATTATCCATTAAATACATAAAAGATACAGCGAAACATTCTATTTATATTTAATGAAATATATGTGTGTATATATATATATATATATATTACGTGAAAAGAAACACATCCTAAATTTAAATCTCATGAAATGTGTTAGAATGATTATAGGCCATAGAAGCAAAGAAAAGAATAAATAAAATTTAAAAAAAAAGGAAAACGGTAATGTTCATTGAATTCATCCATTTGTACTTGGGAGTTTAAAATCACATCGTTTATATTGTGAAATGACCGATCCATAAAATCTTTTATAAACTATCATTCCTTATGTCTCTCTCTCTCTCTCTCTATATATTATATATATATTTTCAGAATATATTATATATATATATATTAAATAAATAAAATCATGTCTATATTTGACCATTGAATTACTCATCCAATCCTAAAATTAATCAATTCTTTCCATTTTATTTATTTAATTTTATAAACTATCGTTATTTATTATATTATTTGAGGCATTTTCAATAAACCATCAAGTACTTTTTCCGGGTATTTTAGTTAATTTATATTATCTTCTAGAGATTTTAATCCCTCTTTAATTTGTGTTTCATGTCAAATAATAACATGATTTTTAGAATAAAAAAATTATTTAATTATTTATTTTTAGAATTTTCGCAATAGTGATATTTCATTTTTTTTTTATAATTATTTATCTTATTAAAAATTAGTTCAACATTCATTTAATTTTTTTTTTTTTTTTTAATTATTCTTTATAGGATACCCGATCTCCCTTTTTTGTCTAATGACAAATAACGAGTAATTGGAAGTAAAATTAAATCAAAAGACATTTTTATTTTAGCATTTAAAAAAAATAATAATAAAATTGTGAGATAAAATCAAACGAGTATTCGTTTTAATTTTATTCCCCTAATAATTCCTTAGTTTCATATGTAATGTTGAAATTATTAATTAAATTTTTGGGACCAATGAAATATTTTTTCATTATTTATTTTGTTTTATAGAGAATATTGAATTATTGTTGAATTATGTGATAGTACAAAAAGAGATAGATATAAATAGTAATATTTTTTTTTTTTTTGGATGGGTAGATATAAATAGTAATATGCTTAGGTTTTCCAAGTACACTTTGATATTCACATTTTGTGTCAAAGATATATATATATATATATATATATGTACACATACATACATAGATGATTTCACCATCACAAGATGAACTTTTTGTTTTATATATATGTATGAATTATCAAAATATATATATATATATATATATATATATATATTTATGTATGTATCTTAGTGTGAGAGAGTTCTATAAAGTAGTGTTCAATTCTTTGTCGTCTTTATCTTTAATCATCATTCCAACTAAGCTCTTAGTGTGCTGTCTACCATTGATTTGTTACAACAGAATTGGCAGAAGAAGAGAGGAAAAAAAAAAAAAAAAAAAATATTGTACAAATTATGCGACCAATTTGGTGTTTTCCATTTTCAATTGATTGCCCAAAGAAAATAATTTAAATTGAGCGAGAAATCATTAGATGTTAGAATCGTTCAAATTTAGGGCAAATATGTCCTTTTACTCACACAAAGATTAGAAAAATAGGTGGATTTGGTTTCCAATTTTTCGATCATTAGTCTAGTTGGTCCATTTTTTTTTTATTTTTTATTTAGTAGGTCCTTAATATATAATAAGTTGGTGCATTTAATTCCTCTCTTCACAAAATAGTACCTCTCTTTACAAAATCTATTGTTTGGACAAATCAAATTTTGTGAAGGAATGGACCAAATGCACTAATTTATTATAGATTAAGGACCTACTAAATAAAAAATAAAGAAAGAGACGAACTACACTAACAATTGAAAAATTGGAAATCAAATCCACCAATTTTCTCAAATCTTAGATTTAGTCTTTAATTTTATTTAAAATAATTATTTTAATATATATATATTTTTTTTAAAAATAAATTTTGTTGAATAATAAATAAATAAAATTAATTAGTCTTTAACAAAATTTATATTTGTATGATAAGTTTTAAACTTTTTTTTAAAAAAAAAAAAAAAAAATTCTTTTCAAAATCCTAAATCCTAAACTACGATTATTATGTTTTTGTAAGAAGGGGTAGATCAGTGAATATTTAATAGATTATGAGTTTGAGATAAACGAAAATGTCTCAAATATATATATATAAAATAAAATATTTGTTATGTTTTTAGATAATTATAAGAAACACAAAAAATTTATTTTACCGACAAAGACTATCTATAGGAGCTATTATTATACATTTTTACCTCTATCGTCTCTCGAACTCATGATCTCTTGAAGCTGCTGTCAGTTGAACTACACCGTGTTGACAAATAAATTATATTATTAATTTATAAGTTTTTTTAAAACTTGTTGACAAATAAATTATATTATTAATTTATAAGTTTTTTTAAAATATTTTAAAAAATAATTTAAGACATATAACACCAAAATAATATATATATATATATATATATATAAATAGAAAGATACACAAATATTAAATTCCAAGGTAAAAAACATTAAATTCGACCCATATTGAAATCTTTGAAGTGATCGGGAACCCCACAAAAGGACCCAGATTTGAGAATCCGAGGCTTTAAACTGATCATACTTTTACACGTGCAACAGAAGGTATACATACCTAGTACATATGCAGGGAGAGGGAGGATTTTTCATATATATATATATACACATATAATGTGTAATAGTTTCTTCAAAATTAATAAATATCCTTAATTTTTACGAGTTTAAATAAAAAAAATTAACATTTAATTTCGAATACAAAAAATGATAATATTACCTCTATTTTTTCATTTACTTATCACGAAAAAAAATTTACACTCTTAAAAAAAAAAACACAAAACTTTATGCATTTTATAACTAAAAAATATATATATATATATATATCTTTAACTTTACGTTTTTTTTTTTTTTTTATATATATGAAAGATTGGTAAATACTCAAACAATTAAGATTTAATACCTTTAGTCCTAAATATTTTATTTTGATATTTTAAATTCAAAATAAATTAAATTTTAATATTTTTAGTTATTTTAGATCATTTTTGAATATTCAATTTTATTAATTAGTTTTTTTTTTTTTTGGTCCAAAAAGATCAAAACTACTTAAAAATTATTGTGAACTGAGTTTCTACAACGCTCGCTTAGGAGATCTCTGAGTAGTTATTAAGTAAGGCCTCAAGCTTTTTACTAAATGACACGTTTTAAACTTGTGAGGTGCACCTGAAATGTGTCAAAACGGATAATATCATTGAACTGTTTATAACACGTGTCCCACATCGCTCGCTTAGGAGCTCTTGAGCGATTATTAAGCAGGGGTCTGAAGCCCTTTATTAGACAATATCATTGGAGCTGTTTATTACAAATATAACTTATTTGATATTAAATTTACCATTTTTTTTTTTTTTTTTTAATTTTATAAACAGAATTAATAAGTTGTCAAATATTAATTACAAAAATATTAAAAGAAAATATTAATAAATACACATTAATTTTCTAATATAACAATGATTTTTTTTTTTTAATTTTTTATTTGAGGTACTTTCGTCTTTATCATCTCTCGAATTTATAATCTCTCGAATCATAAATAAAGCTGTTACCAACTCATCCTAACGTAACAATGATAATAATAATAATAAAAAAGGTAATAATAATAATAATAGAAAAGAGAGTGGGATTGGAATGTTCGTAAAGGTGCATATTTGATGGTGGAGGGGAAATAGTAGTCCAAAATGGTGACACCAAGTTGAGCTAATTCTTTGTTGTTATATGAAGAAAGAAAGCAAAGTGCTGCCATTGTCCTTTTCAATTCAACAATTGAAACCCCACAAAATGCTACCCTTTATGATTTCTGTCTCATATATTATTATTATTATTATTATCATATATATATATATATATATATAAATTTCAAAATTAAAAAAAAATAAAAAATAAAAATTTACTAAAGAGTTGGGTGGGTGTGTGGGACCATTTTGCCATTATAAATTAATTATTATTATTATTATT
>JAXGGT010000131.1:8595983-8611923 GCA_035583425.1 Marsdenia floribunda | reverse complement strand
TTATTTGAATTATATATATTTATATGTATATATTGAATATTTATAGTAAGTAAGTAAATTTTTTATTCATTTTTTTTTGCCACGTCACCAGACATAAATAGTAATATGTCAGATTGGTGTCCAAACAAGTACAACTATTTTTTTTGAGTTTTAGTAAAATTTTTTTTAAAAAAAAATCTCAATTCAAAAACAGTCTTACTTTTCTTGAAAAAATAACTTCTCATTTTTTCAAAATAAAGTTCAAAAATATTCACTTAATTCAAAATAAAAATTAGTGGAAACACACCTCACTATTTGAGAAAGGGGAAAGGCGAAGATGGTCCATTTAATTTTAAACTTTAAGGCTGTATTTAGATTTATATTATATTTTTAAAAAAAAAAAAAGAAAAAAAACTTATTCAAGACAAACTTTTATTGAAAATGAATATTATCTGTAATTTTTTTTAAAAAAATGAATTTTATGTTGAAAAAAGTTAGAGTTAAATATATAGGTTTTATAGAGGTAATTATTGTGTGCAAGAAAATGTTTGTTTTCGAAAAAGTATGTAAGAAAAATTTTATTAATAATATTTTTTTTTTAAAATAAAGTGGGGTGTATAAATTTTATAGGTATATTTTTGAAGGACAAATTTTAATTGGAAAAAAAAATTTATCCAAATATATTGAATATTAAAAGACAAAATTTCTTTACTCAAATCTAATATAATTGAAACACTAATGTAATTGAAATTCAAATATAGCCTAATTTAACTTATTTTGCTTTCTCTTTTCATTAATTTGATAGATTGTTCTTCTGCACTGCACATAGCTAGACAGACACAGAAATTAATGCAAGCAGACAAGAAGGACATGACCACAGTGATACATTCACGTGCACCCTCCTTTGTACATACGCTTCGATATCAGAATGTCCCTGCAAAAACTCTGCCCCTCTTCACCTCCCTTTCTTTCTCTCTCACTTTCATTTCTTTCTTTATCACTCTGCAGAAACAATGCTCTCCACACGTGTTCTTCGTACCTATTAATGCTGCTGAAACTGTGCCCAAACCTAATGCCCATATATAAAGTTGAGTTGAGTTAGGATAAGATGACAATCGTGTTTGATTCATTTAATTGCATATAATTATATGCAATTATATTTAACTTGGTATAAATTCAAAATGATATATATAAAAAATAAATCACGCGAAAATTAATTATATTAATTTATCAGTTTGATTATGATAATTCGAAACCTATTAATATAATTATTCAATACTAATAAACTAATTTAATTATTTACCTAAGTAATTTATACAAATATAAATATTTTTAATTTAATTATAAATAAAATTTTAGAATTTTAAAAATAATATAAATTATTATTTAATAATAAATTAGCTTATATAATTAAAACTAATTTTTTCAATTAAAATAGATTATACAAGTTAAACTTGTTTATAACTCACTTTAATTCCAACCTCCTAATTTTGTGTTGAATTCCCACCCCTAGTTGAATTTTATTTTATTTTATTTAAAAAATTTTTGAGACATTTTAATTTTTGTCGTGTCTCAAATTCATGACAACTCAAATCATAAGTGAGGCTACTACCAACTCATTTATAAAAATTGGAACCTATTTAATTTATAAAAATATTAATATTGCTTAATTTAATTATAGACAAAATTTTAAAATTTTAAAAATAATAAAAATTAATAAATCATTTAATAATAAATTAGATCATATAATTAAAAAAATAAAATAAAAATTTAATTACTATTAAAATAGATTATACGAATTGAACTCGCTTATAACTCAAACACGAATATCATTAAACACATTGACCTACTTTACTTCTAACCTGCTAATTTCGTTTTGGACTCCCACCCCTAGTTGTAGCCAACGCACCCTTGCATGCTTCATTTGCACAACTATAGAAGTTTTTTTTTTTTTGAAAATTTTGAGACATTTTTATGTCTGTTGTGTCTCAAATTCATGATCACTCAGATCATAAGTGAGGCTACTACCAACTATGAGTTATAAATTATTCATTTTAATATTTTCAAATGGTTAATTTAGTCTTTTATTATTTTTTTAATTTTTAAACTAAAAATACTTTGATAAATTTATCATTTAATTGATTATAATATATAAAATGCATAAACAAAGATTTATTATTTAATTTTGGGAATGGTAATAATATAATTTCAATTACAAAATAACTCAAAAATTAAAAAATAATCAAAAATCCTTTTTTTTTTTTTTCTTTTGTCTCCTTAACATTTTTCTTCTTTGAAAGATAACCTATTTATTAGTTAAATGTCAAATTCTATTTTTGTCTTCCATAGTTAGAGATGTACATATAACGTGATTGATAATAAAAGTGTAATTAAATATATGTTTTTTTTTTTTTTTTTTTTGATAGTGATTAAATATATGTTTTAAATTTGACTAAAAGAATAATTTATATTTTTTTTTTTTTTAAAAAAAAAGGTTAAATGATGAATTTTTTTTTTTTTTTAAAAAAGAACTAAACTAATTAATTAAAAATCATTTAGAAACTACAATAACCAATAATGCTAAATAAAAATTTGTTACATTATTTAATTTTTTTTTCAAAAGTATTTTATTTAAGTTAAGGCCCTTAGAGAAAATTGGGCAAGAAAAAAAAAAGTCAATTTTAAGCATTAAGTATATTTGTTTTTTTTCCTTGGTTAAGTATTCATTAGAAAAAGAAAAAAAATTCACTGTTTTTCTCTTTGTAGTTGAAATGCCAAAGGATTATTTGTCCATATTGTGAAGAATTATTGAGGTTTTCCTAGATTTTCTTGCTACAGCAAATACTGACAAAATCTTTCACAATTCAATTATATAGAAAGATTTTGGAGGTCAAACAAAAATCAGGCCCACTTCTCAATTATATAAAATTTTCTTAATTTTCACTACTTGTCCTTCTATATTTCCATTATTTCATTTCCCCCTATAATATATATATATATTATCTTAAAATAATATTGTTTTTCTTTAAAAACAAGCAATTTGACTAAATCCGTAGCTCAATTGATAATAGTCTCATATGTGATTCAAGAAATTATCAATTCAAGTCATATTGAAACTCAACACATATAAAAAATTTCATTAACAAAAAATCAATTTAATAAATAAGTAAGTGTATTAACACAAGCCGTGAAATTTCCTATCATATCTTCTAAAAACATCTTTATCTTCTCTTTAGTTATGTTTATATTATATTTTTTTGAGGGAAAAACTGATATGTTTATATTATATATATAATTTTTTTTAAAAATAAAAATTATAATTGCATTGAAAAAATATTATAATGAAAAATATGTTCTAAATTTTTTTATAATTTTTTCAATACAATTATAATTTTTATGAATTTAAAACAATTCTAAAGATTGATTTAATGGAAGATATAGACCATGATTTTCGAGTTAATTAAATGGTTTTTTTTTTTTTTTTTTTTTTTGAAGGAAATCGAGTGAATTAAATTGACATGTATTTTATTTTTATCCATATATTAAATAATGTTTTAAAAGATATGTTGAGAGATTTTGTGTTTTGAATATATAATTTAAAATATATATATTAATAAAATAAATTAAAAAAAAATGATATTTTGTGTTATTTATTGAAGCTATAAGTAATATATTGTATAAACTTAATTTGAAAATAGCATAAATCTAATCTTAAAATAAAATTTTAAAACAAAATTTTAATTAGGTAAGTTGGCATAAATAGTCTCTAAACTATGACCATTTGGTGACATTGGATCCTGAATTATGTTAAATTGTGCGCGATTGGTCCTTTTGTTAAAAATTTTTGTCATCATTAATTTCAAAAAAAATAAAATTGTCCAAGGACATTTTAGTCATTTTACAATAACATTATACAAAAGAAAAACATATTATTGATACAAATATAAATACATATAGTCATTTTTCTCATTCTCTTTACGGTACATATATACATATATGTTCGCTTTTTTTTTGTATTATATTATTATGAAATGATTAAAATTTTATTGGATTTTTTTTTTTTTTTTAAATTAAAGGTAAGATAACATAAATTTTTAACGGAAGGACCAATCTCACACAATTTAACATAATTTAGGGACCAATGTCACTAAAAAATTAATTCAGGGACCAATGTCACCAAATAGCCATAGTTTAGGAACTATTTATGCCAATTTGCCTTTTAATTATTTTAAAATTTTAAAACTATTTAAATTATATAAATAATATCAATATATTATTTAATTATTTATAATTCAACAAATAATATTCCAACATAAGAAAAATAATGACAAAATTCTGACCGATGAAAATTAAAAGAATGTTTTCGTCATCTAATTATCTACGTATAATCAAATTTTTAGGTAATTATTATTATTTTTAATAGAAATAATGAGTATCAACATAAACCCTTGAAATTTCTTTTAATATATATATATATAATTCTAAAGATTCATTTTATGATATATATTCTAAACCTTTAAGGGCACTTTTAACTTGGTTAATATTTTAATTTTTAAGTTTGAGATTGTTTTTCTTTCGATTTAAAGTTATGATTTTTTTTTTTTATATAATTATGAATGAAATGATTATTAAGCTAGTTTATTAGTAATAAAATTAAATTATTAAATTATATTAATAAATAATCGAACAAATTTAAATAATTAATGAAATAAATTTAAACATATTTCATCGTTCTTGATTATGTTCAGTTTCATATTCTAAAGGAAAATTTCCGAGTTTAGTACTGTAACTATTTACGTTTTCCGAACTTGGTCTTAAATCTTTAAAAATACCTAACTAGATCCTATAACTATTTTCAAATTCTGAAGTAGGTCCTTTCGGCAAAAATCCTCCCCTTTTTCGACACTTCCAATCATATGAGATACACATACCCTCTTTTTTAAGGGCATTTTTGGTAATCTCTTCCATCCCTAAAAAAACATAAAAAATTATAAACTAAATCCCCATTATAGTGAAGTGAAGAAGAGAAAGAAGAAGAAATTTCAGTGGTGGGGAGTTAGTTTATAATTTTTTTTTGAAGGGATGGAAGAGATTACCGAAAATGCCCTAAAAAAAGAGGGCATGTGTATCTCACGTGATTAAAAGTGCTGAAAAAGGGGAGGATTTTGGATGGTAGGACCTACTTCAAAAATTGAAAATAGTTATAGGATCTAGTTAGGTATTTTTAAAGATTTAGGACCAAGTTCAGGAAAAGGACTAAAGTCAGAAAATTTCCAAATTAATCAAACTAAACTCAAATAGTTTTGTTAAAAAGTATAGTTAAATTGGTTGAAAACTCACTTAAAATCAAAAGGGGTCATGACTTCAAGAAAAATTAGAGACAAAAGTGTGTTAAAAAAAAAAAAAAAAAAATTTAAACAGCACTAATTTTACTTGAAGTTCAACTCATATTCTCTTTGATGATAAATAGTGACGGCTACCTAACCGTCTTATCGTATATTATATTTTTTAAAATTTAAAATTAATTATAATTTGAAAAAGGAATAAGCAGAGTCATAAGGGAAAGGATTTCGGTTATGGCTTCTCCACATTTCTATCTAACAGCCTTTTAACTTTCACAGACTTCCAAATAATCTTAAACTTCTCTCCCCAAATTCTGCAACTTCTCTTCCCTTCCTCATCTCTAGGGTTTCTTCGTCCTCCTTAGATTCAAACTTCCCACCATTCGTACATCAGGGTTACAGACAATGGCTACGAATTATTAGAAGAAGAATTGAAAGTATTAATGGGAGAGATTCATTGGCAACAACATCAACATCATCAGCAGCCGCCGCAGCCGCTGCCGGTGTTTGAACAACGGCAGCAGCAAAAATTGATTACTGAACAGTTACCTTCTCCTTTCTTTAGACATATTAATCCGGAGTACAATAATTATCATCACCAGCAAATCTATCCGCAACTACAGAATCCACAGGCGAACCATCCTGAATTTTTCCACAATGTGCAGCAGCAGTATCAAGAACAGCAAAGAAGGTCACTGCTGGAGCACCACCACCAGCAGTCGTCCTTTTCTCCTGCTGTAAGTCGTCAAGATAATAACTTCCGTGGTATTATCACCAACGGCATTCCCGTTCTATTAGATTTGAAGCAGCAGCCGAATCTCAGTGAAAATGGCTGCTGCAGAAATGATGATGATGATGCAACTAGATGCACTTCACTGGCAATGTCATCGCATTCTTGGCAAAACCAAGCAGATTTTGCAATTGGACGGTACGGCAGCAAAAGAAAAAAGAAGAAATTTTGTGCACACTAATAATACATGTAAAAAAATATCTTTTTTTCTTTTCTGTTTCTTTTTCCTAATTGAATAGAGCTTGCCATTAATTAATTAATAACTCTCAATTTTTATACTGCTGTTTTCTTTTTTTTTTTTTTTAATTATTTATGCGTTTTCTTTTTCAATTTGGTTTTTTTTTTTTTCTTTTTCCCGCTTCATTGAACGTTGCAGGAAGCAAATTTTCACGGACATATCTACAGATAGGAGGAATGAAAGAGGTATTACTGATGAAGCTGATGAGGATAAGGACAAAGAACATCATAATCATCAGCCAGAAATAAATCAGAATCAGGATTATGGCTACGATTATGCTGATGGCCAGGAGACTGGTAAAAATAGAAGATATTTTGGTGAGCTTGAGGCAATTTGTGGCCATACTTCTTCTTCTTCTTCTGCCGTTGCCAAGTCTATTGTCGCTTCTGGTTCCGGTTTATCACATCATCATGTTGAAAGATTGGCTAAGAGTATTTCCTTGCCGCCTCCAGTTTCGGACGAGTTTATTATTAACCATCTGAACGCCGAGACAGCTGAGAAACAACAAGAAGAAGAAATGCAGCCTTCTTCAATGGTTGATATTCGTGATCGTGATCATGATCAGAACAAGAAGAAGATGAATAAGATGAAGATGAAGAAAAGGAAAAGGGCGAGAGATGAAATGGAATCCATGGCTAACTTCTTCGAGCGATTAGTGAGACAACTCATGAACCATCAAGAGGTTCTTTACAAGAAATTCGTGGGGAAAATGGAAAGAATAGATAAAGAGAGAAAAGAAAGAGAAGAGTCTTGGAGGAGAAGAGAAATGGAAAAGCTCCAATTAGAAGCCTCTGCAAAATCCCACGACAGAGCCTTGGCTTCAACTAGAGAGGCATCCATTGTTGCAAACTTGGAAAAACTCATCGGCCAAACCATCCAGCTAATTCCTCCTCTTCCAGCTGCTGCTAGAGAGAGAAATTTCAACGAACCCAGTACGAACACCACCAAAACCACCGGGAGCAGCAGCAAGAGATGGCCTAAAGACGAAGTGGAGGCACTGATACAAATCAGACGCAAATTAGAACAGAGGTTTCAAGAACCGGGACTTAAAGGGCCACTTTGGGAAGAAATAAGCAATGCAATGTCTTCAATGGGATTTCAAAGGAATGCTAAAAGATGCAAAGAGAAATGGGAGAACATCAACAAATATTTCAAGAGATCTAAAGAAAACCCACAAAAGGACCGTCGCCGGAAACTAAAAACTTGCGAGTATTTCGATAAACTCGACCAACTCTACTCCAAGTCCTCTACTATCAATGGCTGCTGTTATGTTCGCAACGATAATGATAATTATAATAATATTAATAAACAAGAAGAAAATCCAAACAATGTTAGACAAGGTGAACTGAAGCTTTCCTTTCTGGATTTTGAGGGATCGTGTAGTCACGAGAGGTTTGAAGAAATCTCTGCAATGAAATCTGTAGGACTGGTTGATGATGATGATGATGATGATGACCACAATGACAATGAAGTTGAATTGGAGGAATCAGATTCAAGATTCTGATATTTTTCTTTTTATTATAATTCGATCCTTTCTGTTTTTTTTTGGTTCATTCAATGCTTACATTAATATTTATTTCTATTTTCAAACTAAAAAATTTCCATTATTAGATTGAAGAACGTGAGTGAGAATTATTTGAATTGTTTCTCATTTAAAATTATATTAATTTCGATCGGTACGAGTTTATTTGTATTCTGAGTAGATTAATGATCAAGTGGGCACCATTTAAGTCACTTTCAAATTAAGAGCCATTGTTTAGGAATCGTGCCTCCTCGAGTATCCCAACATTGATTGCATCGTGTCTTGTGCACAATTATTATGAAGCAGCTTTCCCTGTCGCATCCTCTGACCCTTATTTTGCATCCTGAAGAACTCCTTTGCAATTGCAAAGGTGAAGACCAAACAAAGGCAGAGTGACATCTCTTTTCATTAGAAGATTGTGGAGTCCTTTAGTGTGAAGCTCTTCATGCAACTTTGTGTGACTGCTAAATAGTGTCTTTTCTCTAACTACTTCATTCGGTAAGAATCTTTTCTCCGTCCATTTTCTCTCCATCTTTCTTTTTTATCATCATTTTTTGGACTGGGATTGGGTTTTTGGCTGTTAGTTCCTAATTAGGCATAGCTGTGATGCCAACTATAGAACCCAAGGCCAACTTTCTCAGATATTGGTGACCGTTCACTTTCTCAGTTAGGTTTAGTACCCTAAGGACAAAATGGTTAGAATTATCCAACGCAGTAAGGAGATTAGTATTGACGAAGAATTATTCAGGTCCTTAGAGAATGGAGAGGGAGTGTCTTCTGAGGTGAGGGAGTCTACGGGTAGCATCCAACAGACTGGAGAGGACTCTGACACAACCAACTCAGTGGTGGTCCTTGAAACTGATGCACTGTTGAAGGAGAGGTGGAGCTACTCCCACAAAGTCTTGAAATCATAGTAGGCGAAGTGACTTTGATTGAGGAGGATGTCGAAGAGGAAGAGGAGGAAGTCCCCTTGTATGCCTTGTTTCCCAACCCGATGACTCAGAGTGAGGCGGCCTAGGTGAGGTTGACATATAGGGGAGAGTTTTCCATTCTCACAATTACTAGGCCATGTCTACGAAATGGGTGTCCATCCCACTGCATCATTTTGACTTCGGACTGAGACTTCCCATAGATCCCTGCTTGGCAGATATTTTACTACATATATTTTACTACTTCTACAAGTCCAGCTTGCACACCCCCACCTGAACACAGTTAGAACAATCATGTGCTTTGCCACGCTTTATCACAGGGTAGGGGTAGAGCCCACAAAGTACCTCTTCGCCATGTTCTTTTATCCAGTGAAGATGCTTCCCAATGCCATCTTGCTCCAACCTCGGTAGAACAGAGTTCAACTTTTCTATTTTCCCCAAAATAAAGTGGACTGGAGGGACAAGTGGGTTATGGTGGAGAGCAGTTTGGGCTTCCTCTTCCTTCCCCTAAGAAATAAATTTGCAGTCAATTCTTGGAGCTCTCCTGGAAAAGATCCTAATCTTATTGATACTAAGAAGAAGTTTATGGCAGCTATCACAACTCAGTTAGGTTCTGACCCTAGGAAGAACACTAAGGTCTACTCAACATGGGCTTTGCTGGAGAGGAGTAGTCTGGAATGGGCCAATATATGGATGGATGACTCCAAAGAGTTTTCGTATTAGGTCCTCCACCCTGCCAAGGTCTTCAAGCCGTACTGTCCAAACTGCTGAGGAGAATCAGAGGCTCTAAAGTGCCGACTTCAAGATATTCGAATGTTGGTGTGGATTAGAAGTTTTTGACTTAGTGTAGTTAACTATTTGTCACTCCTTGAAATTGAGGCGTGACACGACCGTACTCCCAAGGTTTCCCCCAAGAGCACAAGGTCTCTATCTGAATTCAAAACATAATGAATATTTTCAAAATAAATGGGAAAACAACTAAGTCCAAATCCTTTAAAATAAAATCCAAAAAAAATTTCAAGAAAATTCTACAATCTCCTCAAAAGTCAAAATAGAATTAGGGGTGCAACCCCAATCTTATTAAAAACTAACAACTCCAAGGGAAAAGCAGAAATAATAATAATAATAATTATCTAATCTCCAAAGCAAATAAATAACTAAGAATCCAAAACAAAAAACGCGAGTCAAGCTTCATCTACTTTATTATTCTTCATCATTAGAATCTGCAAAAGAAAGGATAAAAAGAGGGAAAAAAAATGAGTTAGAAGCCAGGTGAATAAACAGAATATCCAGATTTCTTATTTTTCAAAACATTCAAAAATCAGTAACTAAAAAGAAGTAATTTCAAAATATCGATTAACTGAATAAATAAACTTCCCTTAACAATTTCAAAAACAAAGAAAAATATCATAAATTCACATTCAAAATCTTTTAGGTAGACTCAAGCAAGTATAAACACTAGTTGGTTTAATCGAATTTGGCCCTAGCTTTTTATCCCGCCGGTACGGCTAGAACTTATATCAAATTTTGAGTTTTTTCACCATACTCAATGGGTTCAGAAACTTATCAATTGTGGAACCTGTTCTCCCAACTAATTCCTAATAAACTTGAACCAAAAACTTATTTTATGTAGGAAAAACTTTAAATACATTTAATCAAGAATTTCAAGAAATTAAAAGAAAATAAAAATTAGAATTAAAGATTCCCAAAAAAATAATTTTTGGAAGAAATAATAAAAAAAAGATCTTTAATAAAAGGATAACAATAATAATAAAATAATCATTATTTTCATCATTAAAAAAATAAAAATAAAAAAGTAAATAAAGAAACGAAAATAAAAATAACATGTATAATGAAGTCAGAATAGATATATATATATATATTAAATCAATAAAATAATTTAATAAAATAATAATAATATTAAAAATAAAACGAAGAAGAAGAAGAAAACGAAGGTGCTACTCTGCCGTATTTTCGTTTTCTTTAAATTTTTTTTTTTTTTTTTGTTTTTTAATTTTAAAGATTGAAGAAAATAATTTTTTTAAAAGATCTAAGAAAATAATTCTTTTAAAATAAAACAAATTAATAAAATTAAATCTGTTATTTGTTCAGAATATAAAATACGATTTGAACAGGAATTCAAGAACTTATCAAGAAATCGAATACGAAGGAAATCGAATATTTATTTACTCACCTCTATGATCCCCAAATCAAAATCTGAACAATCACCAAGTTCCAACCTGAATATCATAAATTGACTTAAACTCTATCTAAAAATCTTAAATATCAAATCTTAAGCATAAAAAGATCTAGAAATTCAATTACCTTGTTAACGATAGTTGATTGGGTTCTCCCCGATTGTTCCCATTGATTGACCACCTCCTAAAACAAAGACGCAACGTAAGCCTTCTCTGAATTTCAGAACCCTGATAACGATATAACTAAGCCTTAATTAATATACGTTAATTAAATAAATATCTATCACTTAAAAAAATTGTGATTTTCTTAATTTGCCCTTACTAAAGGGGTTGGGTATTACACTATTTTTGTTTTTCTTTTGCAGAGATGTCTCTCTTCCATGTTCATGAGGCTAGAAAGGGCAACCAATAGACCCCCCAAGGCCATCTCAACTCCCTTGACACCAACCCCCCACCTCTAATAACGAAAGCAAGGTTCTAAGGGACCTGTTGTTTATGAGCCTCAAAGGGTGGGGGGTTCCTATCAGCATTCTAGCCACAACAAGGGGCCTATGGAGGATATAGCAAGGGAGGCTGTCGTACCCTCCATCCAACTCAGAGATGGGCAACAAAAGGACTACTGATGAGGCTCTGCCAAAGGAGGCCCTCCTTCCAAGTGGCAAAATCTTGAGATTGCCCCTATTAGTGAGCCCTTGGGTGCCTTGATGGATTCAATTACTTGTCATTGACCTTCATCTATATAATTGACTTCTTTGTTGCTATTGCTTTTGTTTTAGTCCTTTTGTTGACTCCATGCCCTCCTTTTGGGGAGGGATTTTTCACGAGCTCTGGTCTCTAGCCTTTCGTGGTTGCAGGACGACTTCATCCTCCTTGAGACAATTGGTGAGTTCATTGAGTTTAGGAAGGAAATGGAGAGGGTGGCCACTCCCCTCAACGGGTTAGACTTCAACCACCCCCTGGTTGCAAAGTACTAGCACCAGTGGCTTGAGACTGCTAATTCGATTATGTTTCGGGACCTAAGGATGATAGGTGGGGAGAAGCTCAACCAGAAGTGTGGGGCCTTAGTCTTCGGTGTATGACTTCTACTAAACTCCAAAACTTTGGTAGTCCTTTTTCCTTTTTGGGCTTTTTCTAATTTTTCTCTCGTCCTTGTAGGTCTGTTCCTTCATAATGGAGATACCTATTGGGTGGAGAAATCTAAATCCAAATGGGCTACCACTACTGCCAACGGTAAATTGGCAAAGGTAGCATACGACAAACAAAAAGTTGTAGAGGTTGAGACTAGTAAGGTCACCTAGGAGAGAGATAAGAAAGCAGCTCGGGTGACTGAGCTGTAGGCTCAGCTACAACAAGTCACTGCGGAGAGGGACAAACTGAGGGCTGACTTTGCTGAATTGAGGGTCAAAGCCCTAGAGGTCGAGGTGGCTGGTCTGTGAGTTGTGAACAAAGAGCTCCTCAGTAGCAAAGAGAAAGTTGAGTTAGACCTGGTGAGCTTCTAATCTGAGGAGTTTAGGGGTCGCTTCATTTGTGCTTTCTAGGAGTATGAGAGTGCCGTTGGGGCTCTGGCGGCTTGCTTTCTGGAGAAGGGTTTGGCCCATATGGTGCATCAGCTGCATCAGCACTTCTCTGATAAGACTCACTTGGTCTAGGCTTTCAAAGGCTTTTTTGCTAATGTGGAGTTACGATGGGAGAGATTTCATGCCCTTCTCTAAGGAAGTGCTCTAGGAGATTAGGGGGATAGACCAAGGGGATGGTCTTCTTGAGTGGGTTCCCTCGCCCAAGACTATCCTTGCAATTGGGACCTCACTTGAGAACTTGCTGACACCTTCGAGGCCTAGGAAGTTGCTGACGTCACTCTGGCTACTACTTAGTCTGACTTGCCTCCGCCCCTTGAAGTAGCTGAAGGCTTTGTTATTCCTCGTTCCCTTTGCTCTCGAGGTGGCTTCGACTTAGGGGGTTATTAATCTCACTAACCCTGAGGTCGCTGCTGGTGGTTCTTTGACTTGAGCACATTTCTTGTAATAGTTTTTAGGTTTTTCTTTTACTTTTTGTAATAGAATAGGACCTTCTATGTGTATACATTTCTATTAATGAAATTTTCGTGAGTATTTTTGTTCACTTCATTTCCATGTACTACTTTCTTTCATTGGCTAGTATGAAACCCTCGAATACATAAAGTGTAGAACCTAATGAACTTCTAAAACATGTTAAGGGTAACAACTCAATCAATCTAAAAGCAATATTTTTTAGCATACATTTCAAGTAAATTAAACCCATCCTTTTAATCGGATAGTGCTCTATTTATAGAAATTAAAATACTGTTCATAGTAGTCTAAACGAAGTGAACCAGTTTACTGGTAAAACTTTTTCAGATGGTTCGAATGCCATGGGTTGCCCTAGCTAGTTTATATGTACCAGGTCTAATCTCCTTTTCAACTCCGTAGGGGCCTTCCTAGTTCGGTGTAAGTTTGTTCACTTGGGCTGGCTGCTAGGTGATCTTGATCTTTCTTAGGACCCAATCTCCTACATTTATTGGCTTGCAATTTACTCTTTTGCCATCTACTGCTTTTGTTTGTTGTTTGTACTAATGTTTTCATAATTGGACCAGAAAAGTTAGTGATTTACAGTTTAAAGGTTCAACCTCAATTATAACACAATTGAACTGGTGACGTCATAAATTAAAAATTAAAAATATTTATTATAAATAATATATTTTTAAATAATTTAATGTAATTTTAATTTATAAAAATATTTCTAAATATTTAAATAAATGAAAATAACACATATATTATTTTGTATTTAATAAATATTTATATTCTATACATATTTAAAAGTAATAAATATAATTAACAAAAAATTTCACTTTAATCTGTACAAATAACTAATCAATTACAAAAAAAAAAAAAAAGGAGTGGATGTATCTAATTGTAAAATTCAAGGACTACATGAAAATATTTCGAACTTTAATGTTCCATACTATAAATACTTATAATGCTGGTAGAGCTTAAGTAGAAGTATCCTGACCATAACCATCAACTATAGCTTTTGGGAGAATTGGTATCACAGCCAAGCTTAAGTCTCTGTGCCTCGTAAGACCCGGGTTCGAATCTTGGCAGAACCAAGTTAGAACTAAAAATGGGCCAGGGGTCATGAGGAGCATGGTGGGCTAGTAGAGCCTAAGTAGAAGTATTCTGACCATAACCATTAGCTATAGCTTTTGGGAGAAATGGTATCAGAGCCAAGCTTAAGTCTCTGTGCCTTGTAGGACCCGGGTTTGAACCTTGGTGTCACGCGTCATGCAGAGCGTGGTTAGCTGGCAGAGCTTAAGTAGAAGTATCCTGACCATAACCATCAGCTATAACTTTTGGGACAACAAAGCTTAAGTAGAAGAATCCTGACCATAACCATCCGTTATAGCTTTGGGGAGAAATGGTATCAGAGCCTAGCTTAAGTCTCTGTGCCTCATAAGACTTGAGTTTGAACCTTGGTAGAACCAAGTTAGAACTAAAAATGGGCGCCACGCATCATGCGGATACCAAAAAAAAGAAGGTTCGAACTCGGGTCTTACGAGGCACACAGACTTAAGCTTGGCTCTGATATCAGTTGTCCCAAAAGTTATAGCTGATGATTATGGTCAGGGTACTTATACTCTCTACATTGGGAGTGCCACCTCCGCTGGTGCTTCTACCTTTGATCCGTATACTAGGGCAATAGAGCTTATTCAATGGGGCCCTTAGATGAGGTGTGTACTTCCTACAAGGCGGGGTGTAATTCAAATTTGAGTCAAATTAGAAATTTGAATTTGACTTTGGATGAATATGATCCGTAGATATTATCAAAATTTAAAAAGATTTTTACGAATCAAATTTGAGTCAAGAATTTGAATTTGAATTGGTGTGCTTAAACACCATTATTTTAAGTGTTCTTATGAAAGATATTATTTCCTTCAAGAGTAAAAAAGTAAAAAGCCTTTTCATTTTAATATCTTCCTCAAAGAACGCTTTTCGTTGGTCAACAACTTTTGATATTTAATGATAAGCTGACTAATTACTTGGAGAACACTCATAATAACCTTTCATAACTCCCTCAAAAATATTTAGAGGATGACAATTAAATCCTATAAATAGGAGACTCTTGAACGAGAATGAGGACATGAACTTCATACCTAAACTCCATTTTTACTCTCTCTTTCTCTTTCTTATTCTCTCTCTTCCTCTCTCTTATTTTACTTAGAGTTTCTTTGTTCTTAATTAATCCTCTTCATGGATTAATTGTTTGAGAAACTCTTTCTTTGTTCTCTTGAACATTTTTTGAGAGATTCATTAAGAGAATCAACCTCCAAATTCTCTTATTCACCTTCCTTTTTCACAAGAGAGTTCCAAAGTCACCAAATACTTCACTTGGGAGCCTTAGAAAGTCCCTTTCAGGACAATCCTTCTTGCTTTCGGGAAGAGGAAGCCTCTTTCGGGTATTTTCCCTACTTTTGGGCATTACCCTAGCCTCTTTTCGAGAATTCTTCTAGTTCCCTTAGGGAACGTCCTTTTCACCAACTTTCCTCCTTTCCTTTTGGGCTTTTTGTCTTTTGTGCTTTCAAGTTTATCACATTTTCCTCTCTCACTTTCACTTACTTTTCTCTCTAAGTATAGAATAGTTTTTATCTGCTTTCCACCCACATCATAACTTAAGATAAATATGATTCATAAATAAAACCAAAATTTAAAACATATTCTACGAATTAAATTTGAGTCAAATTAATAGATTTTTCCATTATGGGTTGGAGAAGTCGGTAGATCCGACTCAGGTTCGGTTTGAACCGTATAGCGAGCCTGAGGAATTCTAGACTCTAAGTTGAGATCCTGTAGATAGGTGGCTACAGAAGATACTGATGGTCTAGCAGAGGTGACCGAAGGAGGAATCACACAGTGTGAAGGAGGATTCCTAA
>JAXGGT010000131.1:8537231-8548395 GCA_035583425.1 Marsdenia floribunda | reverse complement strand
CCAAAGACAAGTAAAAAAGACGGTACGGATTTTCTGAAGATCATCGATCAGATCACCTGAGGTCACACACACACACACACACACGCAGAAGATTAAGAAAGTACATACATATGCCACGTATCAAAGTGGCTCGATCGATTTCAATACTACGTGGGGCCAATCATTGGCGGAACTGTCCTTGCCTCCTTCGTCAGCCAGTCAGGCAGGCAGGCAGGCAAAGGAAAAACCGCACCACTAGGGAGGCAGGGAGGGAGGGGAGTGAGGGCACTACCACGTGAACAAGTGCATCTGACACGTGTAAGTTTGAACCCGCCTGCCCCGACCCCGCCACTCTTTTCTTTTTGTCTCCGCTTTTATTGTCTCGCTTGCATCATCATCATCACCCCATTGTAACTCTTTTAAAAGTCTCGTTTATTTGAACATGCTCTTCAATCAATACTTGACACGTCATCCAATGACCCCAACCTCATTTTCCCGTCGTTACAAATTTATTCTCAATAAAAATTATATTTGACGAAATGTTACGTATAGTATAGTAAATAAGTTAGTTTATTAGTGTGGATGATATATTTAATCCATTTTTTCACAATTTTGATTTGCCTAAACAATAGATTTTATGAAAAAAAAAAAAAATATATATATATATATATATATACTAATTTATTATACATTAAGAATTTACTAAATAAAAAATAAAAAAAAATGCTCCAATCACACACAAATTATAAATATTAAAGAAAAAAAAAATTATCAAAATTGTACGGATTTAGAATAAAAAATAGTTTTAAAAATCAATTAAATATTCTTTAAAGATGTAGTAGTAGTCATAATATTATTTATATATTCTAATAATTTCTTAATCTTGTATCATAAGTAGCCTTTTTAACAGAAAGAGAAAGAGAGAATATAATCTCAAATACTTTCTTCATATACTCAAAATAATTCTAAGAATAAATTCCTAGTTCTCTTTCATGCTAATTTAAAATCATATTGTAAGAATCCCTTCCCAAAGGGTAAAATATATATACATATATATATACATACACACACAAACAAAGTAAGCTTTGTCCTTGAAAAAGAGTGCACGAACAAACAAATCATAGAAGCAGAGCAAGATACAGGAAAGAGAAATGGAATGGATTCCAACCTCTTTTATTTTTATTTTCTCTTTTCTTTCATCTACTCATCAGGAAAGGACCTGAAACAAGGAAAACAGAGTTGCTTCTTTTTCTTTTAAACCCCATTTAACCAAACAGGCTGTAAAGCATCAGAGTCATTGTCCTGCATTTCCATGGCATGCGTGAGGTAGAAGAGAATCAAAAGAAGGGATTCCCGAGACGTTTTTTTGAAGATCCCAATAACAAAATTTTGGAGACCAGTCTCCATCATTCATTCATTCAAAATTTTATTTTGTAAAACAAATTACTCCCTATATTATATAAATCAAAATCACTAACCTGTCCTCTTTTCTCGACAAAAGCCGCCATTGATCTCAGAATGAACAAAGACCACACGGTCTTCGTCTCTCTCTCTCTCTCTCTCTGACAGCGAATTCCTGTGTTTTTGTCTGTAGCTGAGCACTCTGCTCCACGTGCCCTGCATCTCATCTTTGCATTACTTTCTTCTTCATTTTTTTTTTTTTTTTTTTTTCCTCTTCCAGGTTTCCCTTTCCCTATTACCTCTCACGTGCACTTCAACACATTCCCCTTATGCTCCCATTCTCTTCATACTCCTCCAACGCCATTCCTCGGACGCAAGCTGTGGAAACAAAGGGCATGTCTTGGGGTTTACATTTAATTCTTGAGGATATATGTCGTGTGGCAGTGGGGGATGGGTTTCGTTTTCATATCCAGCATTCCAACTGTATTTAGATTTTGCTGCTTCAAATCTTCCAAGATTCAAAGTCAAAACATATTCACCCTGTGTTCTGCATATATCCTACACTAGTACAAATAATAGAGATGGAGATAATGAAAGTGTCAAACAAAACTCAGATCCAAATTAAATGGTTCAAGATTATTAAATATTTGAGGACAATTTTTCAACTTCAAATTTTTAAATGGAGAAATAAATAATAGGAAAAAATATAACTTTGAACTTTTTTTTTTTTTATTTTTTATTATGGTAACTTGATCGGAAAAGAGTCGGACCCATGTATTAATTGGCCCAGAATAGCTTCCAAGTGCCTTGTGTTTGCTACAAAAGAGAAAAGAAAAGAATATTAACCGAAAAGGGGGAAAGAGGGGGGGAAAGAAAAAAAGAATGCTGATTTATGTCCAATGGTCCCAAATTATTTTTGTTATATTCATATTTGTTTGCAAGGAATTCTAGAGGTAAGAATCCTCAACTGGAATTAACAACTTATTATTATCACTATTGATGGAATTTCTTACCAACCAACTTCAAGTTAGTTATTAGCATTATTGTAACACAGTAAATCTTATTAATGATTCCAGAATGATACCAACATTCTTGATGATCTTCAACAAATTTACTTCAAACTCAACCTCTGAACATCAACCAGCTGGTACAGGTCACCTCTCCTTTGCTTCTCCAATGGAAGATTAGTCCTGCATATTACAAATATGTGAGCATAATCTAATCTCTTTTTCTAAACAACATGAGATTTTTATAAAAAGGAGATCCACCACATCCAGGAGATAGGAGACCGATTTATGCATGCAAAAGCAGCAGTTCTTTTTTTTTTTTTGAAAGGTTTGGTCCCCAAGGAGGGGATAGGAGGGATATGGGGGAGAAGGTATTGGTGATAATACAGAGTTGTATGAGTTTCACCTTCTAAGCTCAATTTGTGAATAGTCTATCTCTGATACAATTATTGCCTCATCATGTTCTGTAGTAGCTAGTACTTCTCCAAACTGAAAAAATGAACATTATGTCAGTGTTAGGTCAAGATAATCCACTTTAATCCTCAACTTTATGTATTGTCTTATCAGTGTTTGGCCAAAATATAATTTCTAGTCTCTTATTTAATAGCACTTTCTATCTCTTTTTCCTCTAAGTAAGAAAATAATTGTGAGGCACAATGACAAGTTTGAAGATACACAAATGGACATTTATTTTGGTAGTTGCAGAAGACTATATATATAAATATATAAAAACAAAACCCCACACCCCAGTCCAATCAGAAGACCCATTCAAGATAGGAAGGATGTCTTGACTTACTGGCCCAACAAGGGTAGAATGGCCCCAAGCCACGTATCCAGCACGAGCATCTCGAGCTGGTGAACATGTTGCTACATATATCTATAACAATAAAAGACAAATAAGCACTCAAACTAATAAGTGCATGCAGAAGATGGGTTTCATTTATATATTAATACATGTATGCAAAGACCAAACTAACATCCTTCAATAGAGAGCCCATCAGGCTCAACAGTCAACATAAGTAAACTCCATTCCAATTTGAAATTGTGCTTTCTGTCTCAAAGGATGAAAAAAATAAAAAATTACAAAAAAGGTTTCCTTCAATACTATTCTTTTGTACTCAAGTTTCATCTTAATTAAATTATTGAATCATAAGAAAGCCACAATGTTTACTTTATTTTATATAATCTGAGCCTGATCTAGAGCAAAAGAAAAGCAAGCTTCATAAATCAGCTAGAATTTTAACCAAATGGAAAAAGGTAGTAATTCAATGCTCCATTTTACTCCAATTTCAAACAGGGAATGAGATACGTATATACAGAGTGGAGTCTAGCACAACAAAATAGTGATTATAGCTAATCATGTATGAAATAATAAATCTGAAACTGTACAAAGATGAGAAATTGTGGTTTTTTGGAAAAAAAAAAAAAAAAATTTAAAAAATTAAAAGCCAGAGGCACTCAAAAAATGGCCAACCATTCCAGGAAGTTCTCCCACTTAAAAGAAGGGGCAAATGAAAGCTTAACTTCAAAAGGCTACTCCTACTATGTTCTCTTCAGGTTCATGAGTTATGTGCAAGATATCAATTAAAACTACCAATTAAAAAGAATATCGAGTGAAATAGAAGGTTGAAATAATTAGCTCCAGCAAAACTTATCATGTAGAAAGGAAGCGAAGAATATAGAAAAAACCACAACATTGTTACATAGGGAAACTTAGACCGAGTGAGAAAGTGGCGGAGAAAATCATTTATCATACCTGATTATCTGCAGCCCTGCACAAGTAAAAGACATCATTTAGTACTACTTAATTAAGGATAGCAATAAACATCTTTATAAGGACGATGTACGTGATTTAGTCTTGAATTTTACACGTACTTTGGGGCTCTAATTGCAATCTAATGTGAACATATTCATGCTTTTATCAAGAAACTCACTACTTTCTATATTTTATTTTAAAATGATCAATAATGATAAAGGAATCCAGAGGAAGACAGAAATCTCAAGGAAATCCAATTCAAGAAGCTTATTGTTTAACTCACGAAGTCTTAATCCAATTAAGAGAAGATGAGAGATTTCCAAGATATTTTATTAATTATGACTCTCTTCGTTTTTTTTTACTTGTCACTTAAAAGAATTCCTAATTCCTTTTTCCTTCTTTCCTTGAGAAATCATGGTAACATTTATTGTTCTTTTTTCTTGAATACTTTACAACTAATACTTATTAAAAATAATATAAATTACTACACTAGCATTTTCTTAATAAAGAGGGTCAAAGTACAAAGAGTGACAAGTGAAAAAAGAAAAACAGAGGAAGTATTTGAGTATGATTTGTATTATTTTTAGGATTAGTACTTATAAATTGAAGTCTTAAGAGAGTTATACGATTAAGAACTGTCTGGGAGATCAAAGGTCTTGCAACCTCATGATTTTCAAGATTATTCTTAAATTCTTCTCACATTCTTGTTCTATCGTTATATATTAGTTAAATCTTTTGTAACCAAGACCTTTCCCAAATTTTTAAGATTTTATGGTTGATTAATCTGTTTTTATTATTAATTGATTATTAATTATTATTAATTGATTTTAATAATTATTAATTGATTGATTTTAATCTTGTGATTCTGGTTAATAATTGCATGATATTGAATTCAATACAAAGTGGAAGAGACTAGGTTTACCTATAGTTAATTCAACAAGGAATAGACTTGATTTTTATTGTACAGTTACTAACCATAAATTTATGGTAGAATTTGAAATAGGGAATGAAGTGTTGTGTTTTTGTCCATTAAAATCATAGCAGGAAAAAAAATTTTGATTTACTAAATGAAATTTGAGGGCTTTCACTAAGGAATTAGATCTCCATATCACTACAGTAAACAAACTCAAGAAGTAAAATTGACCATAAATTAAGTTGGATCAAAGGTGCCTAGGTCCAAATTTGCCATTGATTGTTTCAGCATAAGCTTTCCCTCTTACTTTATTTTGGTCAGTTATTTCTTCACAACTTAACTTGCCTAGGTGCAAACCTGCAAATTATCTTCTTTCACAGTCCACCTTGGCAGCATGTTATCTTCAACATACTCTTTATTTAACATTTACCTAAGCAGGTAATGTAACAACATTCATAGGAGGATGGTAAAAAACAGGATTAGATGAATTGGACACAAGAGAGTTATTTGACCAAACATATATGAGAATCCAAAATCAACTTGACGTGAATTTTTTATTTTCTAAGTGATGTAAACAAATAATCAAATCAATCTATCTTATTTTGAACATAATACCTGATAGGTTAAGCCCTTCAGTAATCACTAAGTTGCTTTTATGTTACTCTAAGGTTACATGTCAGCAGGAAGAAATAATGACTCTCTTAAAGTCTCATAAGATTACAATGTTATCTTAAGCTAGCTGCAAGTTTTATGGGCTTGCGACTCCATGAAGGTGCAAGAGCAAGAATGTAATCCACCTCACCACTTGATTAGAACCAGGGTCCATTAGCAACTCAGATACATTTGGATTTAAGGAATAAATACATAACCCAAATCTACTATAGAAGTGATGTATCTAAAGGTGAAGCATAAAACATTTCTGGGTCTTTTCAAGGTGATATAAAGCATAAAATGATTCATACATTTAAATGAAAAGAAAAGGGGGAAAAAAGTAACATCAAGACAAACTTGGTTGAAGAGAAGAGCAAAAAAGAAAAGGAAAAGAAAAACTCAGTGGCAATCATAAAAGCTAAAGATATTGTATTTGAATGAAAAAGTATTCTGGATGATATAAAGAATATTCTGACCAAGTATAGAAATACATTCACCTTGCTCTCTGTAATAACTCCCAATGCAATGGTCCAGTAGTCATGTTGAAAGCCCCAGGATAGCAAAGTAAGTGAGCTCCTGATGATTGAATGCCGTGATTCTCATAAATCAAAATTTTATTTTTGAAAAAACAAATGCAGAACAAGGAAGATTTTCTGGATTAAGGGCATTAACAATTTGCTTAATGCAGCACTCTAGAAATGTATCCACATCAAATCCCATGTAACAATAATACACTCATCAACTTTTTCTGGTATATTTGTCACTCCAAGGTGTCAGAAGATGTTCATGACATTGTCAGAAAATAATCTCCTTTGAAACACAATAATCATTTTTACAACAAAAGAATACAAACATGTAGTACTCTTGGAGCTTTGAAACTCATAAAAAGTAGCACAACAGCTAATTATTTCTTATTCCACAACAAAAAGTATCTTATACACTCATAATATCATACCAGCACGTCACAGGGGAAAGGAATAATGATTTTTAAAACAAACTAATCAAGGAAGGAAAAGAAAAAAAAGGACAGAATTTAATAAGCCAGGATAAAAGAAAAATGAACTATACATGTAGCCTGAGTTATATATGGTTAGAAATTCTCTCCCAATAGACAAAAGACAATATTGCAGGTAGGGAGACAAGATGTTACAGCTAGAGGAGAAGATAGGAAAACGAGAAAATAAATGTGACATATATTATTACTCAAAAAACCAACACAAGGTCAATACTCAAAATCTTCTCACTTCACAGGCATTCAGGTTCATCCTTATCATCCTCTGCCACATTCACTTTAAACCTATTCCTAGGTAAATCTTTCTTAAACTGGCAATTAGATGCTGAGGGAAATATATATTTGAGAAAGAAAATCATAAAATGATGTCCTAATTATAAACAAACCTCTTGCAGCATACAACATTGCCAGTTCCTGAAATCGAATGTCGTAGCAGATACCTATACCAATCCGCCCAACCTCTGCATCAAAGATTATTAAAATTTCCAAGAATAATGAGGAAAATATTAGTGTCAATAGATTTCCGGAAAACAGAAATTTGACTGTCATTCCTCTAAAGATATTGATTGTAGCTAATCCTAGAAGCTACTTTTGTTATCTGTTTGAAGAAGTTTCTCATAGTTGAACCATTGGAACCTCAGGGAATATCAACAACATGATCCAGTGAACCTATTCATACAAGCCCAATTTGAGAATTTAATGGCTAATCCATATATCTCATAACAAATAAACAGAAATAGGATGCCTCTTAGCCCTGAAATTCGAGGTCCATTTCTGCATTCTATCAGTCAAATATAGATATTAAGTAAATGATAAAAATCATTAGTTAGCAGCCCCACTACTGTTCATGAATATGCAACCTGAAAATGGAAAAAAAGTATTAACATTTTAATATAGTGTTAATCTTAATGGGTAAAAATGTTAACTAGAAATTTTGATAATAATTATTCAGATAGAGAATTGCACAAAAGAGCTCATAGTTTGTTATTCATTAGATATTGAACAGATATGATGTCTACAAATCTTAAACTTCCATTTAAAATTGAGTGGTTTAGAAGCAAGAACCATTACCTGTGTCCACAATGGTAGGAGTTTCCCCAGCCGTAAGTGTCTTCGATTCCATGAAGGTAATTTTACCAGGAATGTCAATATCAAAAAGGTGTATCTGTTATGAAAAGAATACATTGACAGACTGTTATCGTGAATGCCACAGGCTTCAACAGAAGGTTTACTACCTTTGGTAGAAGGGATATCATAAGCCAAACAACTAAAGAGGAAGAGGAAGTGGAGTAAAGTGCACTACCTTCCTGTGCTTAGCTTTCAGCTCTCCATCAGTACCAAATACACAACAAGTGTTGTATAATTTATCCCCATTTCTTTCTGGTATTGAGCCTCCCACTATTGTAACCTTTAGGAGACGAGCAACTTCAGACAACATGGCTGTAGAAGGAGAATTATCAAAACCAGCATCAATCTCCTCAGCATAGACAGGGAAGCTATCATTTGAATATGGACTATTCCATATTTCCTAAAAAAGTCAACAGCAAAACCAATGTATCAAGTGAAAATAATGAAGAAGTATACCCAAAAATGCAAATTTCCTTCTATTTCCAATCCAAGTAATAACAAGGAGCATAGCCTTCATGCTCAAGAACACTAACATTTAAAAAGTTGAGGTTTAAGCAATACACTAATTTTAAGACTAAACACCAATCGCCATATCTATTTACCTCAAATTATAACAAGAGGCAACATCTTCACTGTCACTAAAGCGGAAAATTGCATTAAAATAAATAAATCAGAACGCAGAGTAAGCGTTGAACAAAATCTACTCACAGGCAAAACTACAAGCTTTGCTCCCTTCTCAGCAGCCTCCTCAATTGCCGTCCTCGCATGAAGTATATTCCTTTCCTTATCAGAAGTAACCGATAATTGACACAACCCAATCTTAAACTACACAAAAACAAAAGTTCGCCGATATTTCAAAAAATCGACACACACAAACACAGAAAAAAAAAAAAAAAACAGAGAACAAAATGAAAATAAAATTAAATACTCGCCTTGGTGATTGGAGGAGTGGGTAACGGAACCACAGAAGGAACCCTAGCTTGTTCAGGTTTGAAAGAGGCAACAGCCATGGATGATACTAGAGCTGATGATGCAGCACCGAGTGGTGGTATTGCACCGCGCCTGGAAGGAAGAAGGAGATTTGAAGAAAAGCAAACGGTTCTGTTGATTGCACGTATGGAATTGAAGAGATATGGAGATTGAAGAACAAATGAGGGTTTGGGGCTTAGTGGAAAGGAGGAAACAATGGAGGAAGACAAGAACATAAGTCTGGTTTTCATTTGACTTGCATCCTTTTTGCAGTTTGACCCCGGGTGGGAGAGGCGCACCTTTGCATCACCAGAAATCGGGCAAATCCGCATAAATAGTCCCCAAAGCATTTGGTGATATTGATTTTTAAATTAATTTTTTTGTGACATTAGTTATTGAATTATGTTAAATTGTGTGAAATTAGTTTTTTCAAAAATTTTTTTATTATTCTACCTTTAATTTCATATATATATATATATATATATATATTTGTTTTTTTATAATATTATTTGAAATGATTAAAATTTCTTTGGGTAATTTTTTTTTTTGGGAAATTAAAAATAGTATAATAGAATTTTTTAACAAAATGATCAATCCACACAATTTAATATAATTTAAGGACTAATATCACAAAAAAGATTAATTCAGAGACGAATGTCACCAAATGACCATAGTTTGGAGATTATTTATGCCAATTTGCCCAGACACTGCTCAATTTACAACCAAAAGCACTAAAATTATAAATATTTAAAACTAAATTCACTAATTTTTTTTTTATTTTATTTATATTTTTTCTAAATTATCAATACAATAATAAAATTTATTATGTTTATACTTACTTAATATAAATAAAAATAAGACTCCTTCATAAATAAAAAAATATGAAGTGAATTCTTCGTTTATTTTTTCTTTTTTTCTTATCAGTTTCAATATATATTTTATGAAATTGAGGTAATATTTATTAAGGCTTTTTTGAATTAGTGTAAAACTTAAATTTTTTCACTTAAAATTTGAGTTGTGGTTTTATTTAAATAATTCTTGATATATCAGAGGCTAATCAACCAAAATTTAAAAGAAAAAAAGTAAAATTTATTAACATGTGTGTGATGTAGTGTATTGGTAGGTCGATACACTTTTATTCTATCTTCTAACATTCTTGTAATTATATCATCATTACACCTATAAAATTTTATTTTTTTCTCAAAATAAAATTTTATCTAAACAACTATTTCTTAGACAATTTTTTTTTTTAAAAAAAATTATTTATCAAACACTTTTTTTTGAAAAAAAAAAAAAAAAAAATCACTTCACTCAAATTTTGCACTAGTCGAAGTATAACTTTTTTTTTTTTTGAATCCACGTGGGAATCATTAATTAAAATTTATTTTATTGTTTTTTTTTTTTATATAATAATAATCAGTCATGATTCAATGAATTAACTCCACCATTGAACCAAATAATAAATAAACAAAATAACTCGGCTTCCCTTTCCATTTTGCTTTTGGGTCGTATCTCACAGACAAATTTTTTTTTTTTTATAGAATTTCAGACACAAACCGTTGCCTTCTCCAATAACGGTAATAAACTGCCTCTTCCCCCTTCTTATTAATTACACCTCTCTCCCGCCATTTTCCTTTCCCTTTCCTTTTCCCTTTCCCTTTCCAAAAACGTCAAAACAATCCAGATTCATGTAGCGTCGTCGTCGTACGTCGTCCTGCGATCAAAAGCCTCTGGAAATATACATATATATATCAACCAACAAAGATGATAGAAGGTTGGCCAGGGACGAAGAACAAGAACAAACCAGCGGCGGCGAAAATGGAAGAGGAGAATAACAACTCATCGAATGTATATTTTCCATTTCACGATAGTATCAACAGTAATAACATTCCCGGAAACAATGATCATCAGTTTCTCTTACATGATCATCATCATCATCATCATCAGAGTTCAAGTCTAGTTTTACCGGAATTACAACCGATTCTCGAACCACAACCACCACCAGATTTATGTAATTGGTTATTAGTCCCGGCCGATCAACCTGCTAACATCGGGAATGATCATTTACGAGAACAACAGTTCGGGTTAGATGTAGTTGGGAATGGTGGTATTAGTAGTTCTGGAGATTTATGCGACTGGTTACTTACTGACGATGTTGATCAACCTTTAGATTTTGGGGTTGTTGCAGATAATGATGATTTCTTCAAAGCACAGGAACAACAGTTTGCATTAGATACGTTGGCTGTTAATGAATATTCTAACGGAAATGTAGTGGGAAACGATGAGGGTACTAGTTCTGGAGTTAATGGAGAAAGTACTAGCGATCATCATCATCATCATCTTGCCCT
>JAXGGT010000131.1:8527231-8532231 GCA_035583425.1 Marsdenia floribunda | reverse complement strand
TTTTCTCCCTCCATTTCAAGAATTCCCCTACTTTGTGCAGTCTGTATTCTTGAATGAAATGATTTTGTTTACTAAGTCATATCCTACCACAAAATTCATTTGTACCACATTCCCATACACTGGAAGATCAGTAGTAGAAACAAATGCCAGACACACAGAAGAAGGAGAAGTGTTGACAAACGTGTTCAGCGGCTTCAACATAACATCTGCACCCTTAAAATGGAATGTAATTTCCGGGATATCGGAATCTTTCAAAGCCGAATAGCACAGCCCAAAGATTCCCAATGGATCCTTTACAACCGTGTTGTGGTTTGAATGACGAATATCGTCTTTTACTGCTGTTTCTACCTTTGTGTAGACGTCCGATGGAAGAAATGTGTACGTCGTGCCCGAGTCTATGATGATATTACCTCCCGATAATGTTGTTGATTCTTTTAATGGAGGGAATTTAATCATTTTCTTCTTCCCGACGCTAACTGCATCGAGAATTAGGTAATAGAAGTCATCGATAATAAGTTGGGTTGAAACTGCACCGTCTGCAACAGCTGCGTTTGAGCCAAAACTTAGTTTTCCTGAAGTGTTACCGGAACTGGATGGCCCTAGACAGAAGGAGAACTTTCCTTGGATTGAAGGTTTCAGCTGGGTTGCAAGTGAAAGGTTTCGCGTTCCGAATCCAACCAAACCAGATGTGTTTGGAGTGAAAACACCGCCATTTTCATGTCCACAACCAAAGAGAACATTAGGAAAAGACACACTTTGATGATCATCATCACCGGAGCTGCCACCACCACCATAGAAGGTGAGAGTTTCAGTCACGAGATCGCCCTTCGTAAATGAACCATCTCCGTAACTCTCATTGTAAAGACAGGTTTTTGTAATCGGTTTACAAGAACGACTGTTTGATGGGAGAAGCTCACATTCTTTTGAATTACACGGATTCAGTCGAAACGTAGACGATTTATTCGGATTAAACGGAGGGAATTTTTCTTTGAAGCAATCAACACAAGGTATGCATTGTATCCAACTGGTATCGCTACCGGTGTCGGCAATGGCGTAGAAATCAGACGGCGGCGTACCTAAACCTATTTTAAGCAGATATTCACCGCCTTCTGGAAATAATCCGGACGACGTAAAACCCATTGTTGA
Source organism: Marsdenia floribunda (assembly GCA_035583425.1). Taxonomy (NCBI): domain Eukaryota; kingdom Viridiplantae; phylum Streptophyta; class Magnoliopsida; order Gentianales; family Apocynaceae; genus Marsdenia; species Marsdenia floribunda. Next base: position 8,531,085 of record JAXGGT010000131.1, on the reverse strand, counting down.
ACGACGCCGAAGCAGTGAACGTTTGTATGCATTTGCCACACTTTGAAAAGGATTTAAGAAAGGATCGTAGAATGGAGAATTTGGAGAATCTCTATGGATGAGATTAACAGTAAAACCCTCGCTGCCATTATTATTATCATCAGCTTCAACTTGGGCAGATATAGAGCAATATGCAATGAAAATTATTGCCAAAAGAAATCGAGAGAACATCGCTCGATCGATGTATGGATGAAAAACCTATGAAAACATATGTATGTATTATATATATATATATGTCGAACGTGCGGGTATTTATAGGATTATTGTCTTTCCTTAATCATCTTAGGTTTAACGGTTAATTAAATCTGTTAAATTTTGTTGTTCAATAAAAAGTATAGGGGTAATCTCACCTAGATGTTCCACACTTCGAGATATTTTCGCACTATTAAACCTTCTTGGTGGATCCGGAATACCACCTTAAATATATATATATATATATATATATCCATCCTTAGTAATAATCTTCTTGATGACATCCAAAAAAAAAAAAATGACATCATGATGCAAACCTAAAAAATTTAAAATACATAATTTTAAAATCTTAAAATTAAAATCTTGGAACCAATAAAAAATTTAAGATACATAATTTTTTTTTTCTTTAATTTGTAAAAAACTTCCATATATATCTAATAACCATTTTAGGATTAATTGTCACAACTCTATTTCTCCATTTATAAATGTTCCTTTTTTTTTTTTTTTTAAGGTATATCATTCAATGTTTAGAATAATTTTGATTCGGTTAAATTGTTCTTGAAAAAGTCAATGTTTTATTCAGGAAAAAATCTCATCTTATTTCTTATATGAGATTCACGACGACTGTTGACGAATGCGTGACACTAACCTCACATAGGTTATAGCAATTTAATAACCAGGGCTTACAAATGCTCAATTATTATTATTATTATTATTGGTAATATAAATGCTCAAACTTTTGATAATCAACTATTATGATCAACTAATTTAGAAGAATTTATAGAGGTAAACCTCAAGATTGGGGTATACAGTTGAAATGTGGTATAAAGTTATTTATGATGTCATCCATGATGAGATTGGATAGTTTCAAATATATCAAGGACAATCTTATACCGAATTTCAGTCATATTAAATTTTTCTTATAAATTTATGTTAAGGCTGTATTTGGTTAAGCTTTAAACTTATTTGTTTTCAATACATCAGCACATTTGGACATTGTTTTTTTTTGGGAAAAAAAAATTTGTCCCCCAAAAATACACCTATAAAACATACCTATAAAGGTTGTAGGCCCCACCTTATTTAAAAAATATATATTATTAATAAAATCACTCTTATACACTCTTCTCAAAATAAACATTCTCTTACACACAAAATCATTATACCTATAAAACTTATATATTTAACCCTCCTTTTTCCAACATAAAATTCAATTTAAAAATAATAAGGGATAAGATTCATAAAATTGATAGTTTGTCTCCAATAAATTATTTTTTTTTCCAGTTTAACGCTTATCTAAATACACCATAAATTAGTTGATAAAAATATAAATTTTAAAAAGAAATAAAATAAAATACACTCTAATAAACTGTGGAGACAAATAAAGGCCCAAAGCTTTGGGCATTCTGGTACACTTGATGGGCTCGAATTGACTGTATATCTTTCTCCACCGTCGCGGTCGGGCTGCCGCCGCCATCACAGCGCACATGGTGGTGCAAGCCATAACCACCACCAACTCAAAATTTAAAAAATAAATTTAACATACTAGCACTTGTAATTTTTTATTAAGAGAATTACAATTTGTTAGAAATAATCATATTATAACACTTAACTAATATAGTTGAAATTTATATCGTGATTATAAATTTATTTGTATTTATAATCAACTAATTAGTATTATTTTCATTAATTTTAAAAATATATTAAAAATAAAAATAAATATCTAAATTCATTTTTATATTGAAAAATTGATCGATTTAGTCCTTTAACTATTTTCATTAATTAACATAAGTTCACAAATTTTTTTTTTTTTTAACTTGTTAAATTCTACATTATTTTATGAGCAACCAATTAAGTCATTTCGGCCAAAAATCTAAATTTTTTGGCCAACATTCATCACGTGTCGAGCACGTGATGATTTTTTAAGAACAAAATTGTCCTCTTAAGTATTATAAAACTGTGAACTTAGACTAACTACAAGGTCTTATAAAGTTGTTTTTTTTTATATAAAGAGGACGATTTTGCAATTAGTCTAGGTTCACAACTTTATAATACTCAAGAAGACGATTTTGTTCTTAAAAAATCATTATGTGCCCGACACGTAATGAATTTTGGCCGAAAAATTCAAATTTTTGGTCGAAATGACTTAATAGGCTGCTTGTAAAAAGATGTAGGACTTAACAAGTTAAAAAAAAAAAATTTGTGAACTTATGTTAATTAATGAAAATAATTGGAGGACTAAACCAACCAATTTTCCTTTTTATATTTTATGAAAATGATATGTTATTAACACACAATTTAAGTAAATTATATTTAGTAACATTATTTACTTTCTAATAGCCTCGCTTATTTTTGAGTGATATATTTTTTTTTTCAAATTTGACAACACATTCATAATTAAATAAAGGAAGATTAGTGAATTTAGTCTCCAATATTTATATTTTTAGTGTGATTGGTCCTTTTTTTTTATTTTTTAGTTAATAGATTTCCAAAAAATTTCGGTCAGGTATATTTGTTTCCTTTTTTACAAATTTAAAATTTTGGATAGGTCAACAAATATTTGATCAAATTTCGAATGATAAAATTGTCTTTTTACAATTAAAAAAAAAAAAAAAATCTTTTTCTTCTTTCTTCTTCTTCTCTGATAGGGCTATTAAATTACATCGCTGGTCTCATCTCCTTCCTCCGGGAGATGAACTCATCTTCTGTACCTACCTTATCAGTAAACCTCCACCAAAGCGTTCTTTTCTCCATTAAAATATAACAACAAAAAGCCACTTCTCCTTAGCCGGAGATGTCTCCGGCAACTCTTTCGACTCAGTCGCTCCTACTGCCTTTCCCCTTATTTCTTATCATTATTTTTTGTTCTTCTTTTTTTCCACTCCCACTGGATCTTGGCATCCATCTCCTCAAATCATTTAACCATAGTTAATTATTGACTTCTCCCCAAAAATAATTACTTACTTATAGGAAGATTGGCAAGTTTAGTCCCAAACATTTGATATTTTGGTAACTTTTGTCCCAAATATTTTTTTCAATATATTTGATCCTAAACATTACATAATTTGGTATATTTGATTCTTATGACAAAAAAAAAAACCCCTTTAATATAAATAGTCAATTGGCAAGTTTAGTCCCAAACTTTTTTTTTTAATATATTTGGTCTTAAATATTACATAATTTGGTATGTTTAGTCCTTTATGAAGTAATATTTTTCAAAAAAATATATTTTTAAAAAAGAAATATACGAGTAAATATATATTATTGAAATCGAAAAACACATTTAAATTATTTTTGAAAAGAAATGATTTGTTGAAGAAAAAAAAATACTCATATTCATCTTTGGAAAGAAATAATATTTTTGAGAAAAAATAGTGAAATAGAAAAATATGTTCAGTTTTTTTTTTTTTTTTTGAAATTTTGTGACACTTTTATTTCTGACATATCTTTATGTTCAAATTATTATTATTTTTTAAAAGAAATCGTATTTTGCATGAAAAAAAAATTTAATATATTCAAATTATTTTTCTGATAAAAAGAATATTCTTTCTAGCAAAACAAAAAACATGTTTAAATTCTTTTCAAATAAATAGATATTTTATTGGAATATATATATATATATATAT
>JAXGGT010000131.1:8499490-8510829 GCA_035583425.1 Marsdenia floribunda | reverse complement strand
GGCAAAAAATTTAAACTTTTTGACCAAAATTCATCACGTATCGGGTTCTGATGATGATGATTTAATAAAGAAGCGGTGTCGAAGCCTCTTGAAAGGAATAAATTGTACAATAAGTATTCACAATGCTATAGGACTCTAAATTTATTGGGGTTTAACTTTTCACCATCTGCGATGACCTGACTATTTTCTCCGCTTCTTAGTCTAGAGAGAAACAGAGAGAAGAACAGTGTTTAGACTGTTTTGTTCCTCAAAAAATCATCATGTGCACAATATATGATGAATTTTGGCTGAAAAGTTAAAATTTTTGGCAAAAAGACTTAATAGGCTGCTCATAAAAAGATATAAAACTTACCAGATTAAAAATAAAAATTTTAGACTTTAGTTAATTAACAAAAATAGTTAAGAGACTGAACTGATCAAATTTTCATTTAAAAATATTACACACAAATAATTTGGTTTTAACGCACACAAGATTTATAATGCAAATAGTATCTATATTATAGAGTGTTTGTGTTAATTATAATATTATGCATTAAAACAACAAATATAGGTATATATATCATCGTTTCATGAATAGAGTCATTCACGAAGTTATTTTGATAAAAAATGGAAGAAAAAAATCCCTAATGCCTATTGCTAGAGGGTAATTACCCTACTCAAGCCCTCAAAATGGAAAGAAAAATTAGTCCTTTTAATCTTTTTTGGAAAATTGGCCGATTTAGTCCTTTAACTATTTTCATTAATTAACATAAGTCTACAATCTTTTTTTTTTAACCTATTAAGTCTTACATCTTTTTACGAGTAGCCTATTAAGTCTTTTCGGCCAAAAATTTGAATTTTTCGGCCAAAATTCATCACATGCCGGGCATGTAATGATTTTTTAAGGACAAAATCTTCATTTTGAGTATTATAAAGTTGTGAATTTAGACTAATTATAAAATCATCTTCTTTATAAAAAAAAAAAATATATAGTTTTATAAGATCCTATAGTTAGTTTAAGTTCACAACTTTATAATCATCAAAAGAACGATTTTGCCATTAAAAAATCATCAGGTGCTCGCCACGTGATGAATTTTGGCCGAAACATTTAAATTTTTGGATGAAAAGACTTAACGACTATTTGTAAAAAAATATAGGACTTACGAAGATAAAAAAAAAAAAGTTTGTGAATATATATATTAATTAATAAAAATAATTAAAGGACTACACGTCTACACCGACCAATTTTTCATCTTTTTTTGATATGTTTTTACTATTAAAATTATCTTTGTTTTTCGCCAATAAAGTCATATTTTAGCAAAATTTTTGTTAATATGATTTATTTGACATTAAATTCAACGACTTATCCTCTATGATTACGTGCATTAATTGAAAGATTAATGAATCAACTTTATCGGCGAAAATACGAAATTATTTGGGGTTAATTTTCTAAAAGGGAAAAAGGAAATGATAAGGCTAGCTGTCATGGGATGGAAGCATTCTCATGAAAAACTGGAGTTGTTTCTTCTTTAATTTTTCCCTATTTTGGGATACTATCAGCTGTGAGAAGAAATCTCCGGCACAAGAAAAGGCAAGAGTCATTAAACTTTAATCATTAAGAATAATAATAATCATAATTCAATTAGTAACAATATCACTTATAATTCAAAACATCATGAATTCGAGAATAGATATAACTCCTGCAATAAACCAACATTTCAAAGAAAAGTTTACAGCAGAAAACTTCATTGAAAAAAGTTCAAATCTTTGACAGCCAAAGTACATACATGAAATTAAATCCTTTGATTTCATATTCATATAATATATATATATATATAATAGTAATACTTCCATGGAAAACATTAGAAGAAAGAGGAGGAAGACAGATGTTAACCCACCCCACCACTTCAACCCACCCAAAAAAGGAAAAAGAAAAAGGAATTTACCACCAGCCATAGACAACCTGAGTATACTTATCTTTGAGCCATCTAAAGCTTCTCCTAAAGGAACCTTTAACTTTACCTTCAACAGAGTAAACTTTATAGCTAGCAACCCTCTTCTTCCTCTGAAACTCAGGATCATTAAAACTCCAAGATTTTGAAGAAGTTGACCCATTACTGCTCTTCACTTTCTTCAGCTTCCAGTCCCTGAGTTGACCCGGTAGCGGCGGCGGCGGAGGCAGAGGCAGAGGCGGTGGTGCACCGTATGATGGAGGAATAGAAGAAGCACTGTAAGACCTGAAGTCTTGATTAGGATTATAAACAGACATCGACTTAGGTCCGTATCCATTATTGTAGATCATGTCCATCCGTATCCTGTCATCAGAATATGAATAAGATCTCGATCTGTTGTATTCCTCCGCCATGGATATGCTGCCTGCTCTCCTTGACTACACACACTTACACGACTTTGTAGAAAAGCAGAGGCAAAAATACAAGAACGGAAGGCCCTAAGAAAGGAGAAAGGGTGTTTATGTTAGAATTTTGAAAATTGAGGGGGACATTTTTAGAATCAAGATGCCATTTTTAATGGGAAATAGTCAAACTGTTGGAATTCCAAGATTGACTAGTCAAGGAGACCCTGTAATAATAGAGTGGCTCAATGTGTATACATGTCAAATTGGCATAAATAGTCCCCAAACTATGGTTATTTAGTGATATTGGTCCTTAGATTAATTTTTTTGTGACATTAGTCCCCAAATTATGTGAAATTAGTTCTTTCGTTAAAAAATTTTATTATCTTAAAATTAATTTTAAAAAAAATTTTGTCAAGGAAATTTTAATAATTTTATAATAACATTATACAAAAAAAATAACGAATAATAAAAAAAAAAAAAAAAAAAAAAAAAAAAAAAACTTATATGTATATATATACAATGAAGAAAATAAGACAAATGACTATATACATATATTTGTACCAATTATATATTTTTCTTTTGTATAATGTTATTATAAAATGATTAAAATGCCCTTAGACAATTTTTTTTTTGAAATTAGAGCTAGAATAACAAAAATTTTTAACGAAAGGACCAATCATACACAATTTAACATAATTCATGAACTAATATCACAAAAAAAAAATTAATTCAAGGACCAATATCATCAAATGGTCATAGTTTGAGGACTATTTATGCCAATTTACCGTGTATACATATATATATATATATATCCTCCGTTTTTATTTTGGAGAGAAATTGTATTTTTTAATTTATTATTTTATAAAATTAAGGTATATATTTATTGATATTTCTCTTTTAATATATCTATAATTAATATTTTATAATTTATGTATTTTAGTAATTATTTTTATAAAAAAATTAAAAAATATTTTTATCTTTTTAATTATTTGTGACAAATAAAAAAATATTTTTTATAAATTTTTCAAAATTTTTAAAATATTGTCTTTAAAGGCACAACGATGATAGATAAAAGAAGATTTGACTATTTGAGGAAAAAAGAACAATTAGAGGGGGAGAAAATTATTAATTAGAGTTTAGATAGAATTAGTTTACACTATTTTGATATGTTTCATTATAACTATTTTATTTTAGTATTTTAAATTTAAATAAATTAAATTTTAGCAATTTTTATTTTTTTAATAAAAAATTTTATTTATTAAAAATATAATTAAAATATAATTTATTTACAATTTAAAATATTTAGGATTAAAATATTCTAAAATTTTAAATATTTAATATTACAACTTATTAAATCACTTTGAGAGCAGCATTTTTCTATAATCGAGAAAAAACATTTTCGTATTTATTATAAAATATAAGACTTAGAATGAAATTACAAGAAAATCGACAGCAACCTTCTTTTCTTTTTTTTTTTCTTTTTTTTTTTCCCCCTTTTTAGTGGGGCCCAAAGCCTTTTTCAATGAATAAAAATTATCTCAAACTTTTTTTTTTTTTTTCTTTTTTGAATTTTTGAAATTTGAGATATTTTTATTTCTGTCTGGAATTCATCACGTCTCGAATAATAAAACTGTTACCAATTGAGTTATACCTTCTTAACAAAATTATCTCAAACTTTAAAATCTTAAAATCAAAATTTTTATCACTTATATTAAATTTTTATTTTTTAAAAAAATTATAAATATTAATTTAATAAAAATTAACAATATTAATTAAAATAACATATATTTTAATTTTATTAACGTATTACATTAAATATAGAGATCCAGCGCCTTACTATAGTCTTTCGATGAATTTCTCTTGGTTACCAAAAAGTGATCATATTGATTGGTATTTTTTTCCCCTATTTTTATTCAATTTTGGAAAACAATTCCTTAATGACCATCTTTTTACTATTTTAAAATTTTTTTTATATAAAAAATAAAAATATTTTAATCATTTAAAACAAACATCTCAATTTATTATTATTTTTACTTATTAACTTAAAAAAAAAAAAATTACGATTTTTCTTTATTTTTTATCATCTTATAAAATTAAACTAAGATAATAATTGTTAAGACGACAGAATTCACTTGGTAACAGCTTTACTTATAATTTAAGAGGTTATAAGTTCGAGATATGATAAAGACAAAAAAGTCTCAAAATTTTAAAAAATTAAGATAATAATTCTTAATTCCCCCCTTGTTTTTCCCTTCAATATCCTTTCAATTAATAATTTACAATTAATAGTTATTATTTATTTATAAAATAGCGTACCTTAAATTTTTAATGTCGTTAAATGACATAAAATTCTATCTATCTAGTAAGATAGTACATTTAATTTTTTTTTTTTTTTTTTTTTAAACTATTTGGTATCCTAAATCAATGTTTTGACTAATTTGAATTTAGTCTTAGATTTACGTTCTCGTGACCTTGTAAAGTATTTACAAAACGCATATTTAAGTTGTGCCAAACCAATATCTAACCTTTAGAATGTCTTTAATCACACTAGAAGTGGAACTTCATGAAAAAATACTACCACTACACACACACACACACATATATATATATATATATATATGTATATATAGATATTGAGCACTGAAGGAATTTGATCATAGGTCAGAGAGACAAAAGGTGGTAGCACAGAGTATGATTTGTTTCCCACATGATGTTCTCTTTTGTTCTTTCTATCATGTCCACCAATTTTGTTCATTTGTCTCTTTTCAGAGAAACAGACATTGAATGGAACTTATTTTTGTGACCCAAAAACCCCCCCCCCCCCCCACACACACACACACACACACATAATGTCTAAGCAAGCAAGATAAGGAATATAAGGCCCTTCATAGTTGGTGATACTTTTCCAAGAACTAGCATAGAGAGTAATATGTGGAGTAGAATAATAATAATAATATTGACATTTTACTAAATTTTCAAATAAATTTCCCAAAATAATACCTTGTCTATATAATGCTTAAAAGCAAAAACAACACCATATTACTTAAATATAGTCTTAAATATTTAAAATTTATTTTGATATATTTAATCTTAAAATTTTATTTTGATCTTTTAAATATTATATCTTTTGTAAATTAAATTTTAATTATTTTGATCTTTTTAAATGAAAAAAAAAATTAAATAAAAACATGAACATAATAATTTTTGCAAATTTATTATCTTCTTTTTTCTATAAAACTCGGCCAAAAAATTTAAAAAATAAAAAATAAAATTAGAGGGAATAATTGGGTGAAAATAGACACCATTGGAAATTGAAGACATATTTTGTTAATTTTGAGAGGTGTAAATTACCATACTCATGTTTTAGGTGTAATCTTTGAATTCATAGTAATTATACAATTTTTAAGATCAGATGAAATTTTCAAACCGAATTCAAATTAATCAGAGCAGTGATTCTAAATATCAAAATTCTTGTCAAAATGAGATTTTTAAACCAAAATCAAATTAATCAAAAAAATAACACTGGATTATCTAACAAAAAAGGAATATGAATGCCACCAAATTTGAAGTGTTGTGCCAGAAGGTGAATTATTGCTGTAAGAACAAAGAGAGTGAAAAGAGAAGAGATCAGTAACTTTGGAATGATCTTTTTGTACATTCCAAGACACAAGACAGATATTTTTATGATAGGTGCAAAATCAACTTTGATTTTTCCCAACAATGGGCATAATTATCAGTTGCAGCAAAAGAGAAAAACAGCAGATAATATCTCTCTCTATTTGGAATTCAATGCATATATTTTCAAGGAGGCTACAGTTATAGCACATAAAGGGTATACGTCCAGTTCAGCAAATATTACCTATGTCATAGACAAAACAAAGAGTCAACTGTAGAAGAACTCAATAAATATCATCAATTCAGACAATAACCAGATCAGTTATTTTTGGCACTTACAATACAAAAGAAAGAGAGAAACAACCAACAAAATTTGAAAAAGAAAAGAGTTCAAACTTAAACCAAACATAGAGATGCAAATCCCATCTGCAAATCAGGAGAGACTTGCACACCCTACCTAATAACCCAAGTCTGGTACACATTTTTAAGACTAGCCTACGGAATAAGATATAGAATTACTTCAAAGGAGAAAACTTTTTTTGTTTTTTTTTTTTGCTTTACCTTGCCATATCAAAACCGCATCTCAAAGGAGGTCAGCAACGTTGGCTGGGAGCTCCTCGATTACAACATTATAGAACTTCTGTATGTCAAAGAGCATTCGCTCGTCATCTCGGGTCACAAAGTTGATGGCGACACCCTTCCTACCAAATCGTCCACTACGACCGATACGATGCAGGTAGTTCTCAGGCTGAGTAGGGAGATCGTAGTTGATAACAAGTGAAACTTGTTGAACATCAATACCACGAGCAAGAAGATCAGTTGTGATAAGCACACGAGAAGATCCGGATCGGAATTCCCGCATAATGATGTCTCTTGTGTTCTGGTCCATGTCTCCATGAGTGGCTGAGACTGTGTGATCACGGCTGCGCATCTTGTCAGTCAGCCAATCCACCTTACGCCTGGTATTCACGAAGATGACAGATTGTGTTATGGCCAGGGTCTCATAAAGGTCACACAGTGTTTCAAGCTTCCACTCTTCCTTTTCAACATTAACATAGAACTGTTTGATACCCTCAAGAGTAAGCTCATCACGCTTCACAAGGATCCTTACTGGCTTGTTCATAAACTTCCTTGTGATTTCAAGGGCCTCAGGAGGCATTGTAGCTGAGAACACACCAACCTGAATCTTTGGTGGCAGAAGCTGGAAAATATCGTAAATCTGAAAAGAAACAAAACCATCAAGTTAGACAAGACTTGTGAGCTAACCTTCACTAAACAAAGATATAAAGAGGATTACTAATTCATGCAATGGCAAGGAAGATATATTCTCGCCCTGTCAATCAGTTTATATTCATTCCTGTAGACGAGCTCAACAGACATATAGCAACTAATGTCTATATTAGCTGTTGATAATTAACAGCTGAAGCAAATAAAATACTGACCTGATCCTTAAAACCTCTTGAAAGCATTTCATCAGCTTCATCGAGAACAAACATCTTAATATAATCAGGTCGAAGGGACTGCCTCCTCAACATGTCAAACACACGACCAGGAGTACCAACCACAACATGAACTCCACTGGAAAGAATGCGCTGATCCTCACGAACACTTGTTCCACCTACACAAGCATGAACCTTCACACCAAGATAGTCACCCAATGCTCTCATAACCTTCTCAATTTGCTGCGCAAGTTCACGGGTGGGAGCAAGAACCAGAGCTTGACATTCAACCAAGTTATAGTCAAGCTGCTGAAGAATTCCTGAGCAGAATGTAGCTGTCTTGCCAGTTCCTGATTGTGCCTGCTGGATAACATCAAGTCCCTTGCAGAAGGGAACAATTCCCCTTTGTTGGATAGCAGAGGGCTTCTCAAAACCTTTCAGGAAACAACAAATCAGTTACCGTTCAGCCTTCAATATTCCAAATAAAATGTTTCTGTGAGGAGTCCTGAATTACACATCTCTACACCAGCAAATAAATTCCCATGGCTAAAATGGAAAACATCAAATCTTCAAGGAAGCAAATAAAATATGCAGACATGTGTAAGCATTTAAGGTATGTGTCCCAAAAAGAAAGTGGCCATTAAAAATTTTTGCACCAAAGTGCAAGGGGAGCCCAAAATTGTGCAAACATTAAGAGATAATCACACCGCATACAACCAAGTAATACACTTTTTTCCTTTTCTCTTCTCAATGTGAAGGAAAGGAAAAACACAGACAAAAGTTTCCTAAATGTTAGTCAAATACTAGTAGAAAACATATCCACTACATACCGTAAGCATAGATGCCCCTAAGAAGGTTTTCTTGCAATCCCATAGCGTCAAAGCTGTCGTAAACTTCATCATACGATGTGAAAAATTCTTGTCCCTCATTACTCATTCTGTATAAATTCCAGGAAATCCAAATTTAGCATTATAAGACAAATAAGGTACATTAATATTTAGATCCCTTTTGACTGCACAAGAAGATGCACAAGAGAGATAGGGGGGTAAATGAAATACAAGACAACCAAGGCAACAAATTCTAGTATACACAGAGCAGAGTAACATGCAGAATGAAACTTACATCTCTGTCATCTTTGCATCATACTGACGTGCATCAAACTGAGAACCTTCAGGTGCTTGTCCAGCCATGACTACATACGAAAAAATCACACATCACAAGGCATGTAGAAATTGGTCACAGACAAAAACGCCATAGTGAAAGAGAGAGCATTGTTTAAGAACAGATGCACAGAACATTAAATACAACAATGGAAACTCAATACACAGTAAGAACAAATAAAGAAACAAAAGTTCCGTCAGGCCTCATGCAGAAAAGTTGTTTGTCCAATCCTTCTCATGCAATCTAAAAATCCAAATTCTAGCAAGTTCTGGCATTCAATGCAATTTGAATACGTATCACCACATTAAAGTTTATCAATCTAGTTCAAATATTAAATGGTTTTCTTAGTTCCAAACCTTGGAAGGTTTCCTATTTCAAAAGAAAGCCGAATGTTTTACCGAAGGGGGGAAAAACTATCTTTGATGGATTCCAATCAGGGATAACACAGAGATACAAAATATAAAACACGAAGCTGCCTCGTCAAAAAGGAATTCTTCAAAAACCGAAAATTAGACCTAAAAATCACGACTTCCCCAAACTAAAGAGTATACAGGACACAATCCTATTTGATAACAGAGAATCGGGAGAAACAACCAATTGATGAAACACCATCCATAGAAAGCCAGTTTCTTAGAGATTTTTTTTTTTTTTTCTTTTTTCCCCAAAAAGGAAAAAAAAAAAAGAAAGAAAACGAATGATACAATGGTTCTGATTCCCATACATTCTGCTAAGACAAGTATAAAGAAACACATTAAATTTTCTCAGCACGAAGCTTCTGTAGAGCTAAAGCTTTTAATTAACTAAAGCGTGACCATAAACCTTCAGCATACAGGTCGAGAAAATCAGCACGGATCTCCAACAAAGATCACCCACAGAAAAAAAAAAAAAAAAAAAACAAATCGAAGAACCCACATGAAGAATCAGACGACCCATAAAAAAAAATCGGCACCAAACAATCATCAGACCTAAATAAACGAAATTTCTAACAAATCTAAGTACAAACAGACCAAAAAACACCAAATATCAGCACAAAAAACAAAAAACACATATACCGAAAAATTAGTGGAGAAATACCTCTTGATAGCAGTGAAGAGATGAAGATCTAAAGATTTTGGTGAAAAAAAGATGCGATTTTGAGCTTCTTAATGCTAATTTTTTTTCCAAAACTCCTCGGATCTATGCCGCGGAGTTCAGGAAGAAGAGAAAAGAGCAGCAGTAGCGAAAGATGGGGGGAAAAAAAGGGAGAGCTGGAATAGGTATTTTTATGGGGCGTCGGGGGGCAGGCTTGTAGAAAAGAAAGTAAAAAAAGAAAAAGAAGGAAAAAAAAGCATGAGTTTTTAGGGATTTGGATTTCCTCCCACTGATGCTTTGTCTTCTTCTTGCCAAATCCCTACTTTACCCTTTAGGGTTACAATCAACGACGTCGTCGCATAGTTATTGATAGCGACACGCTGTCGTTTCAAATTGGATCTGGAAATCTAACGTAAGTTTTCTGTTTGACCTTGGATTGGCCAGGGCTTTTCGTATGGGCCTTAAGTTTGCACACCTGGTGTTTTGTGAATGGGCTGATTTAATTTTCTGAGTCCAATGTCTGTGAAAATAATAGATTGTCATTTTTTTTTTTTTTTTAATCTCCCCCAAATTGTACCCAAGTCTCATTCATAATCGTAACTCAGTAGTGTGACTCTCTTTACTTAAATGTCTCCACCTAACTTGTCGAGTAGAGAAATTGGGTTCGATTCTCACCAAGAACGGCCTTTTGCCAATTCAACCATGTGTTGTAGTTTTAGAGGCTTAAAATACCGAGTTACCAAAAAGTCTTATTCATAATTTTGTGACAATGACAATACACTATTTTCTTTTCGAACTAGAAATAACTCACAAGGTTAAAAATGTCTTTTTATTAGAAATAGAACATGGCTTTATTTTGTATGTGTATTACTTTATAGAAAAAATTCCTTCCTTATAACTTAAGAAAATTGTACTATTCAACTAGAAAACCATCAAAGATTTTATGTATAAATATATAGTTTTAACACATTTTTAAATTTTGTGAAAAAACAACTTATATTTTGTGAAAATTATGTTTCTAACAAAATAACTTATATTTTGAAACAAAATTTGTGTATATATATATATATATATTGTGTTTGAAATTTATTAAATGTCAATTTTTTTCTTCTAAATTTAAACTTTTAAATAGAATGAATAAGAATAAGTAATTCAATTAGAAGTAGCCTCACTTATGATAGTAAAATATTACAAGTTTAATCCCAAGAAATTGGTGAGTTGGTAAGAGCTCTCTAATCTAAAGTACCTAGTTTAGATTTCACTCATGTATATTGGTATAACTAAAATATATCGACTTTTATTTGATATATTTATGCAGTGATAAATATAATTTTATCGATAGAATATTTAATTATTATCATATTTTATTTTGTAGGGATAAAATTATCAATAAAGATATATCAAAATACCAAGAATTTTGGGATATATCTAATTTGGAGAAGATAATGACAAAATAAAGTCATTAAGATCAAAGACATCATAGTCCAATTAGAAGAGTCAAAGAGATGATTAGACTTCTATTTTATTCTCTATAAATAAGGACTTATAAGAGAATCAAAAAAAATGGAGGAGAAGTCAGAGATAACTTGAAAATTGATGCAACCCAGCAAAACTCTCTTTATCCTTTTTCTCTCTTATGTTAGAAACAATTATGTGCTTTATTCTAGTTAGGAGTAGCTAAATTTTATCGTTATTTTTATTATTAATCTCGAGTTTCT
>JAXGGT010000131.1:8476039-8493944 GCA_035583425.1 Marsdenia floribunda | reverse complement strand
TCTTTCTTGAAGAAAAATTATATAGTATATATATAATTCATTATAATTTATAATGAGAAGTAATATCTATCTTGAGTAACGTTATTTTTATAATTAAAAAGATGAATATATATATATATATATATATATATATATTTAGATACACACCCCCTTCATATGTGAATTGTATAACTTGTCATTCTTTTGGTGGTGGTTTACATCATTCTCAATATATATATCCCAAAAAGAATAAAAAGAGGAAACCCTAAAGAATTTATATATATATATATATATATTATATAATGTATCATGAGTATGGAATTGAAGGGGTTGACCTAAGCTTACACTATCCATTTCTTGTATTGGATAATATATCATTGTAATCAAGAATAAAGATAAAAGAAGGAATCAGAAAATTGTATACTTTGCTTACCAATCTTTCGAATTATACCCATAACGTAACCATATATATATATATATATTCTAATATTAGTGAAAGAAACCAACTATGGAGATTTTTAGATTTAGTGACGATATCATATCTACATTATTTTTAGCTTCTCCTATAAGTTTCAATGTGGCAAAAAAAAAAAAAAAATAATAATAATAATTCTGTAATAATATTGATGAACAATGATCAAGCTTTACTTCATGTTTATATATATATATATAAGTGCTTGATGAGATAAACCATACTAAAAAAAAGAAAATTAAAAAGTCCAAGTGGTCTAATTAACAATTACATAAATAATGATATATACAAAAAAGAAATAAAAATCGCTAAAATTTATTGAAATGTATATATATATATTATTTATCGCATACAAAAAAATACAAAAATTTATATAATTTAATTTATACACTTAAGATATATATATCAAGGATATATAATTGTCTTATGGTGAATTAGTTTGGTCAGACAGAACATGATTTATCAATTATCTTTTAAAGACAGAGAGAGTATATTTTGTGGATAGGGGGTAAAGCTAGCTAGGAGAAGATCTTTAAGAAATATATATACATACAAATATATGTATATATATATATATATTATGAATGGTTTAATTTGTGGATAGGGGTAAAGCTTGGAGAAAAAGAAGGGGAAAAAAAAAGGGTTTATTCTGAAAGGCCACTTGTAGGCACAAATGAAAGGAGGAGGAGAAGAAGATAGGGCAAAGAACAAGGACGACCAATCAGTAGGGCTGGTGATCTGCTACCAGCCATTCACCTTCAAGAAGATGCTTGATTATCATAATTGAGACCGAGTGGACACCCATTCACTCTCTCTCTCTCTCTCTCTCTCTCTCTCTCACACACACACACACACATATATATATATATATATATATATTTGTATTTCATATATATAACTTAACAGCAGGGAATCGAATCATATATATATATATATATGGGAATGTGTAGACAAAAGAATTTTGAAAAAAAAATAATTTATTTAATTAAGGTTATTAAAAATATGTTTAGTCTTAATTATTTTAATAAAGTTTAAAGTAGTCTAATTATTTTAAACTATTTGTGGATGGATTATATTAAAATATAACTATGGACCAAAATTAAAACGACCTAACATATCCAAGACTCATGAATCAATTAAGGGAATAACTCTAAATTGAGAGACTTTTAAGAAATTATTAATTCTTTTTGGATCCCTTTTGAAGGGAATAATTCTAAATTGAGAGACTTTTAAGAAATTATTAATTCTTGTTGGATCCCTTTTGAATATCTTGAGGATCTTGACAATTGCTTAATTTTAAGAGTTGCTTAAATTATTATATATGCTAAGATATACTCGAAGATATTTTACAATGTAAAAGATGGAAATATTCGAGATTCAAGTTACCTAAATCTTGTTCAATCTTGACCTATAAATAAGGTGCAATACCAAGATTACAAGAAGACACAACAACGAAAAGAAGTTAACAAGACAACACCAAAAACACAAGAATATTAAAATCAGAGAAAATCTGAACTTTAAAGGAAGAACTCTACAAAAATTCGAGTCTTCTTTAAATATTAATTCAAGACGTCCTTTGAGGAGTATTCTTTAAATATTCGAGGCGTTCATCAAATAAATTGAGGAAGTTTTGGCACTCAAAGATCGAATGTTCAACATCAAAGTTGGGTTGATCCAAACATCAAGCGCATTATCAACAAATTAACGCTTCTTGTTGAAGAGAAAAATGAAATGGTCTTTTGCTCAAATTAAAAAATTAGAGATTTGTACCTATATTTTTTTTTTTATAAAGATATATTTTATTTAACTTTAAATTTTATGAACTCGAAATTTATTTGAGAACAGCGTATATGTATGTATATATGTATGTGTGTGTATGTGAGCAATCTTCTCATCATCATATTCCACTGGAATCCCTGAAGGGAAAGTTTTGAGAATTTGAGATCTTGTAACAGAAATGCCCACTTCCACAAAGGGAAAGTTTAAGAATTTGATTATCTTTATCTCTGTCGTAGTACAATGCACCCCACCACCTATCATCATTTCAGTCAAGAAATTTTCTTGTCATGAGTGACTGATTCATTAGGAGATTGATTAACTATTTAATTATATTAAATCCTACCTCTCATGCATGCAAGTGCGCGCGCGAACCCGGCCGCCCGCGCCCCTCCCTCTCTCTCTCTCTCACACACGCACACCCCACTCACACTGTTCAATCATGCACCTCTCTTCTTTCATTGTCAGGTAATATACATATGTATATATATATATATATATATATATATATCTATACATATACTCCCTCCCAGTTTTTACAAGTACTTTTTTATTGGTAATATTGATTAATTTTTTTTTTCTTATATTTGTTTTTTATATTTTTAATATAATTCAATATCTTTATTAAATAATTTGAAAAGAATCATAAAAGAAACCTTTTAAAATTATAATATAAAACTAAAATACAACACACAAGATCGATCGATCTAGTTTAAATTGAATTTAATTCTAAATTTTTTATTTGACAAGTTAGACAAAAATATCTAAATACTATATATAAGTAAAGAAGCCACACAAATAAAATCAGACAACTATCTTTTTATTTTTAAAAAATATTTTAGTCTTTTCAACTAAATAATGTAATAATTTTCGTTTTTTTTAAAAAAAAAAAAAAATTGTGAAATATGGTCTAATGTTAATTGAAAACTTCTTTTGAATATTGAATTAATAATATATATGTGTCCATGACTTCATGCAGTACTGGTACTGCTGGTAATGTGTTCTGTATAAGAAGGTCCCAATGTGCAATAAAACAGCACTGATAGCAGAACTTTATTTATATATATATGTATAGTGTGTGTGTGTGTGTGTGGATGCTTGGATATCACTGGTGGACACCACTGTTTACAAACTTTTACTTTCTTTGTTTCATATATATCTATACAGATGGGTTGAATCTGGTCATGAAACAATATATTGGATTTTGAAATAATAATCAATATTTATTTATATACACTTAGATATAGCCTCCGTCGAAGGTGGGAAATATGTATATAACTTTTTTTTTTTTTGGAACTTTAAATTTGACTTCTTGAATTATAAATATAGCTACTACTAAATAAATTTAATTATAACATAAATATTATAATTTTTAAAACTAATAAATTTTTTTTCATCATTTATATAATTGAACAAAAAATATTGCATATGAAATTGAACTTATATTTGATTTCAAAAGAGGAAAATTTCTCACATTCATCCTATAACTATTTTATTTTTTAGAATTAAATTTTATAATTTTATTTTTATGATACTAGATTCTATAACTATTTACAATTACAAGACTTGGTCTTTTTAGCTAACTATATCTAAATAATTCAATCATTTTATTTGTGTGTTCATGACATGGGTAACATTTTTTAAAGTATTTTTAATACAATCTCTCACAATTATATGACTATGTAATGAACAAAAAATTGGTCAAAAGGATCAAGTCAAAGTAATCGTAAATAGTTGTATAATCTTCTAATACCATAAAAATAAAAATATGGAATCTTGTTCAAGAAATTAAAATAGATATAAGACAATAGTTAGAAATTTTTCTTTCAAAAAATCTTGCAAATATAATTATTTTCACGAATCTAAAAAGGAATAAAATAATAATTTTATGAATTTCAAGTTACTCAATAGAATTATTACCCATATCTAACTTTGCCCATGTTACATATTTAAGCTACATTTGAACTAAGAGGAGGGAGAGGGGAAAAAATTATCAATATATGCAAATAATATATATATATATATATATATATTACTCCAATAATTGTATTACATTATGCGTTTTTTTCTCTATCAATCAATCTCGAATATATTTTTCAATAACACGACTTAAATCTTTAACATTTATATGCATAGATGAATCTACTTATTATTATTAAATAGTGTTCTTTATTAATTGAAAAAGGTGGTTGCTCAGCGATATGACTCTTACTTAAATACTTCTATTTAACTCCCTTAGTATACATGCTATATATAGTTTTGGGGAGTCTCTTCCATAGATTTATCTTGAATTAATCGATAAGGATATCAAATTTAATGGGATCCTTTGATTCAAACACATGTATACATGGGATGTGCGTCAAGAAAAGAACACATTACTATAGCTGTTTCCTTTTATTCTTCTTTTCTCCAATTATTAAAGGAAAAACTGAATATATATATATATATATGTATGTATGTATGTATAGGCATGCGAGGAAGAAGGTATATATATATATAAGAAATGAAACCCTTATACATATAACAAAATGAAGGACCCTGGAAAAGTGCAAATGCAAATCGATCGATGGAGGCCGTCCTTTAGTTTTGTATTGATAATTTGGAACATTAATATTGCCAAATGATTCTTTTCTTATCTTAATTATTAAATTATTAATTAATGTTATAAAAGCATATATACTTTAAGCTGCTTTAGCGCCGTAGAAGATCTTGGCGTGGGTTGGTGCTCCTCAGAGCCTGTTCATTTCCTATTGGTTCAATCAATTAATTCCTTATTAATTTATTTTAATGTATATATATATAATACATATATATATATATATATATATGTTTATTATATTATATATTTGCCTTTATCTTTTTCTTTATCTTTCTCTAAAGAGCTGATGTAGAAAAAAGGGAACCCTGCATGCCCATGCTCATTATACCATTCTTTCCTTTACAATTTATATATATATATACATATATTTTGTTCTTCTGTTGACAAATGTAATATTAAGTTCATCAAATCTAAATTAATGGAATAATTCCATTTTCTTTT
The DNA here is from genome assembly GCA_035583425.1 of Marsdenia floribunda. Classification (NCBI taxonomy): domain Eukaryota; kingdom Viridiplantae; phylum Streptophyta; class Magnoliopsida; order Gentianales; family Apocynaceae; genus Marsdenia; species Marsdenia floribunda. Next base: position 8,488,677 of record JAXGGT010000131.1, on the reverse strand, counting down.
ATCAAACCTAATGCAAAGAAGCATATATCTAAATCTCTCTAAATTGAAAGGGGGTACTTCCACATGGATGATTTTAGAGCCTTTGTGATCTAATTCCATGTAGCTAGAATATTATATCTATATGTTTTGTTGAAATGCTGAATACTCATATCAAATTGAATTGGAAAATTTATTACAGAAATAGAAATACGAGCTTATACTTGTTATCGGAATAATAATACTAATTTTAGAAATAAATAATAAAGTAAAGTATTTTGTATTATCTCCTTAAATCATATTTCATTTCTTTATATAAAATTTTTAAGCGTATATCTTCTAAGATAAAATGATTACACTTATTGAAAAGGCATTACAATAACAAATTGAGTGAATTAACATTTATTTAGAATATTATATAAAGTGAAAATAACAGTAAAGATACTAATAGGAAAGTAAAGACCAAGAATATAAAATATAAAAAAGTAGAGTTAGAGCTTATACAAAGAGCCATCTTCTTTACTATTTTGATGTGATATGATGTGATATATATATGATATATACATGAAATGGTTGGACGCCTCTTTTATACACCTATAACAAGCAACAATCTTTGATAACTTTTCATTTATTAAATATTATCATAGAATAGATATTCATTTTATCCTTTATGTGAATAGATGTGTAAACAAATGAAGAGTTATTAATTATTATTCATAATTTAAAAAGAAAAAAAAAGTTAAATATAAAATAGGTTTAGATATTTATTGTCAACTTGAATATCCTTTTGATGTAGCGAAGTTAATGGCTAATTAAGTAGTTAATCGTGGTGCCACCAAACCTATAATTACGTTACAAATTTGTAGATTTAAATCGTGGCAATTGGTATCAAAACAAATAACTAATCCAAACTTTAGAAGCTAAATATTTCCACTATGTGAAGGAACTACCTCTAGAGTTCTAGATGTGATATCATGTCCCACATAGTAAGTATTTAAGGATATAACAATAAATATAAGCATGAACTTAGGTACTCATTATCAACTCGGAATATCCCTTTTAGTACAACGAGCATGGTGCCAAGTAGTTAATTATGGATACCGCTAGACCTATAGTTGCATCACGGGCTCACAGGCTCGACGCGTGACAGTAGCCAATCTGAACTAGGATAAGTGCTACACCATGTGTGGTGGAAGCCACCACTACACTAGATTTTCAAATATGGAATGTTTGCGTTTGGTTTGTTTAATTTCTGAACATGTTTGATTAGGCTCGATTAATGTTTCAAACTTAAAATCTTGTTCTTATTGATATAGGGATAGAGTTAATTGTAATCAAACTAAACCGAACATTGAATATTTGAATTTGGTTTGTTTAATTTTCAAACATGCTTGATTAGGTTAGATTAATGTTTCGAACCTAAAATCTTGTTCAAGTTCATTTGATTATTTATTTGTATAGTTTAAAAACTATTTGTGTTCGGCTCGTTTAACTTTCAAACTATTTAAGCTCAAGTTCGAATTTGAATTATATTTTTATATAATTATATAAATATTATAATTTGTTCGCAAACACTCAATTATATATGTTTGCAAACACTATTCGAGTTCACTCGAATAAATATTTGAGTTTGTTTGTTTAATAAACAAACGAGCCTTAATCAAACATAAACAAATTTTAAAAAAAATTCATTCACAAACTGTTAAGTTAATTGACAATTCTATTTGGAGACTTAACAGTTGCATTGTAGGCTCAAGCCTATGACACTAGATGTCTACAATATAAAACGAAGACTTAAGCTAATAAATTGAGCTCTAATAAGAATTTTGAGTTTTAAGGGAGTGAATGTGATAACTTCAATCTCTATAAAAATCTCTATAAAATATGTATATGTGAATCTATTGTAAAATATGAGATATGTATAAATATTTATTATTAATTTGAAATAATATCATTCATTCAGTGATGACGATTATTAAATAATTGATTGTGAGTAGGAAAGTGATAACACTCTAAAATATACATATACATATATATATATATGTGTGTGTGTGTGTGAATTGTAACTGATGTTTTTTTTTTTTTTAATGATTAAAGAATTAAAAATAGGTTTGCTATATTTTCGTTTGATCTTTTATTTTTTAGGAGGCCTTCACAACCTATGTTCAAGTTGGGAATGATTTGTCAAGAAGGTGTAACTCAATTGGCAGCAGTCTCATTTATGATTCAAGAGGTCATGAGTTCGAGACACGACAGAGGTAAAACTGTCTCAAATTTCAAAAAAAAAAATAAAAAAAAATGGGAATGATTCAAGAATGAAACACGTGGGGGTGACAAATCTCATCCTCTTCATGCAATATCCCAATGTGGAGACATCCTATCCTTATCCCGTAATATGTCTATATACATAATATATATATATATATATATATATATGTATGTATGTATGTATGTATTTTCTTCCTCTTCATAAAATTAAAAAAGAAAGAGAAAAAACATTTCCCATAATTTTGTGATCCAGACAGAGTATCTATGGTGCATGCAGAGACTCGACAGCAGCAGCAAATGCTTTAACTGAGGTCTGAAAATGAATTGAAGACGATGATCAATTAGGAATCCATATGCATATGCATATATATATATATATATATATATATCTTCCATGTGCATGTGAGATCAGTGTAGTTGTGGTTGCAGTACAGTGGAGATGAATGAATGGGATAGGTTTTAGTTTTACAAGATGCATTGGTAAAAGTAGTGCTACAGTTGAACATTGAAATATTTATGAATGTGGTTGGATTTCTCTCTCACTCTCTCTCTCTCTCTCTGCCTGTGGGATGTGATGATCTTTCAAACAAAGACATCCACAAACCGATCCATAGAACCCTTTCGTCATTTTCCATCCACTATATATATATATATAATACTTCCTTTGCCTCAATCCAAAAGAATTTATGCAGAAAGACTTTTGGATGTGGAGGAAAATTAAATTAATATGTGTCTATATTTTTTTTTTGTAATAACATATTTTTATCGATTAACCTTAAAAAAAATCTATTTTGTGACCTCAAAGACTAATTAATATTTTACACTTAACAAGTCATGTATCTAAAGAAAGAGAGTCACGTCTTAACTACATCTTATTTGAATTTTAAAAATTTTGAGGTTTTTTCGCCTTCAATCTAACTTGTAGTTATATAAGAGTCTATTCCAAAAAAAAAAAAAAAAAATTGTAAAAAGATCGAGTAATTAAATATACCTGTCTATTCAAAGACTGGGACCAAATCCTCCAATTTTTCAATCATATTTATAAGAAATTTGGTGTATTTGGTCCTCAATTTTTTGATCATTGGTGTGGTTGGTCCATTTTCTTTATTTTTTATTTAGTAGATACCCAATCTATAATAAGTTGATCCATTTGTTCCTTCCTTCATAAAATTTGGCTTGCACAAACAATATTTTGTGAAAAAATGAACCAAATACACCAACTTGTTATACATTAAGGACCTATTAAAGAAAAAATAAAGAAAAAGACCGAACCAATCTCACTATCGCCATAAATATTAGGACAAAATTCACCAATTTTTCCATATTTATAGATATATAAAGAGGAAAAAGAGAAGAAGAAAAAAAGATAACACCATGTGTCACAAGGAATATCTATCTTTCTCTTTCAGTCTCTTCTCTTCTCTCCCTCTCTCTCTCTCTCTCTCTCTTAAAGATGTGGGAAGTGCCCAATAAAATAATAAACAGAGGGCCATGGAAAGGTAAACCTACATTTATTCCAGACGAAATCGCCTCTTTCCATTGTTATATAAAGCCACCAAAGGCACCATCACTACCACCACAACAACCACCACCACCCACATATCAAATCAAACGCTGTGTTCCTTTCTAATGGAACAGTAAGAGTAGTTCTGTAGTACTGCTCCCTTTGGGTCAAATTTTTTACTTTTTCTTCCGAAATTAGGGTTTCCCCTCCTGCAATCCTGGTTGTTCATTCTGCTGCTGCAACAGATATATCCTAATCCTTTTTTTCTTTGAAATCCCTAGTTTCCGAAGAAAGAAAAACCTTTCACAACCTGCCTGCTTCCTGCTGATGTTATTTAGGCAAACCCCTTCTCCACGGGATTCTTTCATAGGGTAAGGGGAGGTGACAGAAGAGAGTGAGCACACATGGTGTTTTCTTGCATGATATATTTCTTCCATGCTTGAAGCTATGCGTGCTCACCCTCTATCTGTCACCCCCACACACCTCCCATCCCCCCACCACCCCTCTCTCTCTCTCTCTATATATATATTTATATATATGTATACTAGTATGTTCTTGTGTTTTTTTTTTTTTTTTTCCAGGTTTCCTCTCAAGAATCACGTGTATAGATTACTGTGCACATATATAAACCATAATTGTCTAGTGAATTCATCATATGTGTGTGTGTGTGTGATGCATGAATCTGCAGCAAGCTGTCCATTTCTTTGTACATAACTAAATGATTTCAGGCGATGTAGAGAAAAAGAGAGGGCCATCAAATTCTCTTTGCTCCGGCAGGCTGGTAGAAGTCAAATAGTACGAAAAAACCCTGCAAAGAAAGGGAAAAAAAATAAAGGGTTTTGGAAGTTTCAAGATTTACCTGATCTGCATTTCCTTTGGATGGCGTTGCCGGTAAGTGCTCATTATACCACCTATATGATGGATTGACCTAAAAAACAACATATATAGCATCTTTTTTTAAGCCCTATTCTAAGAACCTTAAAAATGCTAAATTTATTTCAAGTCAATTAAAGTTATGATTACATAAGGGAAAAAATGAAAAGAAAAGCTTTTGATCTTGTGTCTGCTTACTGATGAGTGCCATAAAAAAAAAAAAAAAGCACAAACACTAAACGGCCAGCATGATTGCTTTTTTTTTTTTTCCTTTTCTTTTCTTTTTCCAGCAGATAAAATTGACTTTCTACATGTAGCTTTAGTTTTTTTTTTTTTTTTTGTTTATTGGGGGTGTGGGGTTTGGGGGGTTTGAATGTTCTTGATCAAGTGGTGGGTGATGAATATGATGTCTTATTTCTGTTCTTTTCTATTTCTGGGGCAACAAGACATTAATCCAATATGAGCTAATCAAACTGTCATTATCATCTGATTTGGATTAATTAGTTACTTGTTTACAACTCACTTAGTTTTATTATCATAATCATATCATCATCAAAGCACATACAGAGTAATCTGAGGTTTTGACAAATCCACTACTTCCAATTAATATTATACATACATATAATATATATATATATATCAACCTGAGATGACTCAAATTCCGTTTGCACTTTCCCTTATGGGCTTCACCCTATTTGACTTAATTGTTGTTTCTCTCTCTCTCTCTCTATGTATATATATATACATACATATCTATTATGGTATATAACTAGCTGGTAATCATGTTGTTCCATGTTTAAATGATTGTAATTCTGATGATAGTCAATATCATATAAAATGGTTTAGAGCCACCTTGTATATTTATTAGTATCAGTATTACTTGGTCATGAGAAAGCAATATGTTTTTGTAAGACTTTCCAATTCACTGAATATATAATTAACATTTCATGTTCGTTCATTTGATTCTTTTAATGTTTTTTGTTCTTTTTTTTTGTGTGTGTGTGTGTGTCTGTGTTTAAAATATCCTGCAAGTCATGTTGAATCTTGTTTGATCTCAAAATACTACTATCAGAAAGTTGATATAGTATTTGATCTCTGTTTGTAGTTATTTTATGTGGATGGAAAAAGATCAATGACATTACACACACACACACACACACATATATATATGTATCTATTTATTGTATGTGGAAGGAAAATGATCCATAAGATTATATATGAGTATTGTATTGCTGCAGGAAGCTTAATTAGACACATTATACTACTTTAATTAGCATTTATCTTGGAAGTAGTAGTAGTAGTACTGAGGAATCACACCGAAAGGAACAATATCTGTACAGTGGGGGGGGTGTGATTGTGGAGTACAAAAGTCATTTCCCGATTTGCAAAAATGTTTTGAACTTTGTGAATGTCAGTTCCCAATTCCGCAAGAACAATTCTTTGAGGAATTGCTTTGGCTTTTTTTGGTCCATATATACTCGTTAAATATGCATATATATATATATATCTTTTGCCCATGAACCCCAGTGCAGGTGTCATGATGCAAGCCACATGCAAACAAGGTGAGACATTGTGCCTGCCTTATTTTTCTTCTCTTTCTTTCTTGCATCTGCCAAAATCTGCTAAAATAAAGCTCGTGTTTTTTATTAGGTTTAAGGATCTGCGATCGTCTTAGGGGACCATATACACACACACACACACTATATATGCATAGCAATCGCTGATTTCTTAATGGCCCCTAACGTGGGTGAAAGCTCTGACAAAATCTTTACCCTAACATTATTCTGAATTGAAAAAAAAAAAAAACCTCCTGTACAGTTTTCTTTGATTCCTCGAGCTTAAGAAAAAGCCTTTGCACTTTTGACATGTTGGGTGACTTTGAAGCCAAAACTGCAAGTGTTTTCTGATACCTCGAGCTTATGAAATATATATATATAGATGTATATGTATGTATATTTTCACTTTTTACTTATGTTGTTACATTGAAGTTTCTTACTAATAATAGGGTTACATCAGAATCCTCAAATCCTGTTATTGTGGAGTGCAGAAGACACAGATTAATTAGGACCAAAAAAATCAAGCTGATCTATATATATATATATATATATTTTGTTTCTGTATTCACAATTGTCCACCTTCTTTATTTTCCCATGTAAGTTTGTAGCATGAAATTTGATTTTAAATCTTAGAATAATATATAAATTTTTTAACTTTTTCTTTTGTATGTAGACCAATCTTGAACTTTCATGACTACATCCTATATATCTTATCTTACATATATGAAATTACAAAATGACGTTCTAGAAACTTTTTTTTTTCCTAATGGTCTTATAGTAATTAAATGTAATTTTTAGGGTTTTTTTTTTTAATATATATATTTCTCTTAGATTTTTTTTTAAAAAAAATATTTATCTTGATATTTTCAATTCTTCACCCCCCTAGATCATGTATTTTTTTTAGGCTTATCTTTTATTATCTTTATCTTGTCATTTATTACTTTTTATTCGGTTTTTTTTTTTTTTTTGTATCAATAAACATTTTACTTCCTAAATTTATTATTATTTGTATCTTCTCTTCATATATTCATTCCTTTTTACATTTATTTATTTATTTATTGTGTTTTTTTCAATCTTGAGAAAAATTTCATCTCTATCATCTACAAATTTTATTCTCTAAAACAAAAATTAAGTTTAAAATTTAAATATTTTCTATTTAATAATTATATTAATATATTTTTACGTAATTAATATATTTTTAATATGTTTTTTATTATATTATATATGTTTTTAAAGACCTTTTAAATTATATTTATATCTTTTTCTTTTTCTTTTGCTTCATCATTTTTGCCTTTTAATCTTCATGACTCTACATATACTCTCTTTATTCTCCATCTTTATATACATCATTTTCCTAAAATCTGCTCATTTTTGCACTTATTCATTCCTTTTTTTATGGGTAAATCTTAATCTTCTTCATTTAAATCATTAGAGTCAATACAAGCAGAATCAAATGTGTCTCTCTTATCACAAAACATAGAAGGGGGCAAAAGTTCTGTATCATGAAAATCAAAAGATGATTGTGAAATTACCCATTTCACTAAATTATGAACAGCTCTATTACAATGTTTTGTGTGGTAAACAGACCAAAACATGTGTTTTTGTACAAATCTTCTCCCCTTTAAAACAACTTATTTCATTCATTATTGTTATTTATTCTTTTGCTTTGCTAATTTATTTTCTTCTTTTTTCACAGTGTTTATTACTCTTTCAACTAGAAGAATTTTCATACAATTATTATTATTTTTTTCATTACAGTACTTTTATTACAACTTTTTTTTAGTTTCATTGTTTTCTCTTTCTTATTATTATTTTTTTTTTTCATATTTAACTCATTTATTGATCAATTTTTTTACTCTTTTATTCCAATAACAATGACATATAGAAGGTACCAATATGTACCTCTTTCTCCATTTCTATTGTTATCTCCATTTTTTTTTAGTTTTCACATCTTTTTTATTTTATTTTTTCATGTTATCTTCTATCTAGCTATTTATTATTATTTCTTCTATTTTCTTTCTCTTTTCCGTGTTTATTTATTTAATTAGAGAAAATTTTATTTAAATTTGGGAAAAGTATACAATTAACGTAAATATTTGATTTTTTTAGTGAAAACTATTAGTATTTCATTCATATTTCTAATTTTTTTAAAAGAAAAAGTTTAATTTTTTTTTTATTTTTTAGAAAATACAGTTATTTTAGAAAAATTTAATTTTTGAAAAACCTTTTTAAAAAAATCACATTCAACAGTAGAAAAGTTTAACCAAAAGAATTGAAATATTAAAAGAATATTAATTATTTTATTTTTGATTATTTAATTAATTTTATATATTATTATAATCTTATCGAAACAAAATTTATGTATCAAATATTAGTAATATTAGTATTTTTCTTAAATTATATAATTATATAAAATACTTAGTAATTTTTTTACATAATATTATAATAAATTTTATTTTTTATTTTTTAAGTTATTGTATTTGTTTAAATGAAAATTGGTATAATTGGTCCCTAATATTTATATTTTTGGTGTGATTGGTTCTTTTTCTTTATTTTTTTATTTTGTTGGTCCCCATTTCTAATAAGTTAGTATATTTGATCCATTTCTTTACAAAATCTATTGTTTAAATAAGTCAAATTTTATGAAGAAATGGACCAAATGTACCAATTTATTATACATTGGGGATCTATTAAATAAAAAATAAAGACACCAACTACACTAATGATCAAAAGATTGAAAACCAAATCTATCAATTTTCCTTAAAATTTTAAAGTTTTAATACAATTATAATACTACATAATTATTTATATAAAAAATTTATGGAATAAAAATAAATTGACAAAATATTAAAATAAAAAAGATTAGAATTACTATAAATTAAAAAAAGTTGTAATGTGTACATTCTGCACGTGGAGGTAGAATGTGTATCTAGTAAATATATAAGATTACATGATATTGTTCTGGATTTTTTTTTTTTGCCCTAATGGTCCTATGGTAATTAGATATAATTTTTAGGGTCTTTTTTTTTTGTTTTTTTTTAATATATATTTCTCTTAGGTTTTGGTTTTCTAAATATTTATCTTGATATTTTCAATTCTTCATCCCTAAATTATGTATCTTTTTTAAGCTTATCTTTTATTATTTTTATCTTGATATTTTCAATTCTTCACCTATGAATTATTCTTGATATGATAATAGAGTAATTGTCATTTAGTTCCTAACTCTATTATTATTATTTGTATTTTCTCTTCACATATTCATTGTGTTTTTTCAATCTCAAGAAAAATTTCATCTCTATCATTTATAATTTTTATTTTCTAAATATATATATTCTTTTTAATAGATACCAATTAATAAGTTTAAAATTTAAATATTTTCTATTTAATAATTATATTAATATTTTTTTAGGTAAAAAATATGTTTTTTTTTTTAACTTTTTGGTCATTATATAGACCTTTTAATTTACATCTATATTTTTTTCTTTTTCCTTTTTTTTTTTTTTTAATATATGAGGTTTATACATTAGGATTGAACCTGATATTTTTCACATGAAGCGAATGTTTCATACCACTAGACCAAAGGCCATGTGGTTTCTTTTTTCTCTACTTCATCACTTTTGCCTTAATTAATCTTCACGACTATACATATAATTTTTTTGTTCTATCTTTATATACATAATTTTCTCAAAATTTGCACATTTCTAAACTTATTCATTCTTTTCTCTTTTTTTTTATGGGTAAATCTTAATGCTCTTCATTTAAACCATTAGAGTCAATACAAGCAAAATCAAACATGTCTTCATTATCACAAAACATAGAAGGGGGCAGAAGTTTAGTATCATGAAAACCAAAAGATGATTGTGAAATTGCTCATTTCGCTAAATTATGGGCAACTTTATTACAATGGCATTTTGTGTGCTAAACAAACCAAAACATGTATTTTTGTACAAGTCTTCTGCCCTCTAAAACAGATTGCTTCTTTCATTATTGTTATTTTTTCTTTTACTTCGCTAATTTGTTTCTTCTTTTTTTTCCCACAGTGTTCGTTGCTCTTTCAACTAGAATAATTTTTATACAATTTTTTTTTTTTTTAATTATAGCACTTTTATTATAACTTTTTTTAGTTTTCATTGTTTTCTCTTATTTATTGAACAATTTTTTACTCTTTTATTTCAATAATAATGACATATAGAAGGTACCAATATGTACGTCTTTCTCCATTTCTATTTTTATCTTCAATTTTTTTTTAGTTTTCACGTATTTTTTATTTTATTTTTTCATATTGTCATTTATTTATTTATTTATTATTCCTTCTGTTTTTTTTTTTTTTAACTCTTTTCCTTGTCTATTTACTTTAGTTAGAGAAAATTTTACTTAAGTTTGGGCAAAAATACACAATTAACATAAATATTTGAATTTTGAATTTTTTTTAGTGAAAACTATTAGTATTTCATTCATATTTCTAATTTCCTTAAAAGATAAAAGTTTGATTTTTTTTTTTTTTTTTTTTTTTTAGAAAATACAGTTATTTTAGATAAATTTATTTTTAAAATTCTTTTTTAAAAAATTACATTCAACAGTAAAAAAATTTAAACAAAAGAATTTAAATATTAAAATAATATTAATATTTTTTATTTTTGAATATTTAGTTAATTAATATATTATTATAATCGTATTGAAACAAAATTTATGTATAAAATATTAGTGTTTTTCTTATATTATATGTACTTTTATAAAATGCTTAGTAATTTTTTTACATAATATTATTATGAATTTTACTTTTTATTTTTTTAATTATTGTATTTGTTTAAAGAAAAATTGGTAAATTTGGTCATTAATGTTTATAGTTTTGGTGTAGTTGGTCCCTTTTCTTTATTTTTTATTTAGTAGGTCTCCCATGTATAATAAGTTGGTACATTTGATTTCTTTCTTTACAAAATTTATTATTTAAGCAAGTCAAATTTTATAAAATAAGGAACCAAATGTGCCAATTTATAATACATTGGAGACCTATTAAATAAAAAAAAAAAAGAAAAGACACCAACTACACCAATTATCGAAAGATTGAAAACCAAATCTATCAATTTTTCTTGTTTAAAATTTTAATACAATTATAGTACTGCTTAGTTATTTATATAAAAAAAAAATTATGGAATAAAAATAAATTGATAAAATATTAAAACAAAAAGGAAAATTTGCTAATTTAGTCTCTGAAGTGTTGCATTTTCGCCTGTTAAGTCCCTATCTTCTTTTTTTTTGCCTATTAGATCCTCATAGTTTTACAGGCAACCAGTTTGGTCCTTTTGACCAATAATTCAGCTCCTAAACATTGCTTTCAAAGCATCTTCACTGTTAGCCTTTTTAAAATTATTGTGTAAATGTCTTACACAATGTCTATGCTCAAATCTAGGCAACAATTGTGGCCTGAATTATTGGTCAGAAGGACCTAATTGGTGACCCGTAAAAACTATGAGGACTTAATAGACAGAAAAAATAGATAATGACCTAATTGGCGAAAAACCATAACTTTAGGGACTAAATGGACGAATTTTCCAACAAAAAAGGATTAGAATTTCTTTTTTTCTTTTTTTTTTTTTTTTGTCATTTTTCTCAATAAAAGAATAATATGTGACTCAATAATTTCCAGATATATCTGTATGTATGTATATGACTCGAAGTCTTAACCATCACCATGCAAAAAAAGGCTAATTTTAGTCCTTAAAATAAAATATTATGGAAGTAGAAAAACATCACATCTGCTCAACGATCTGCAAGTAATGAGTCAATCTCATTCCCAGACAAGGGGATCAGTTTGAGGTTACAAAGTTCCATAGTAGTCGAGCTTCTTTCTGGCTGGACAATTGACCGTACGAAGAACCCTTAAACAATTTTGCACTGCAGTCGATGCCTGCTGATCAGTTACTCGCCCCTGTTAATCACTATTGGGACGACAACCAGGGCTGGAAGTTCAGTTTACGGACAGACCTCCTCCCGGCAGCAGTCCTACAGGAGATGTGTGCTATCAACTTGGACCATGGAGGAGAAGGCGCTGATTACCAACGATGGACTCTCACCAGCACTGGTAGCTAGGTTTACAGTTCGGTCGTCTGTCCAGCAGGTGTTGCTGGGAGCTGACGACCAAGTTCAGCAAGCTCCCTGGAAGAAAATCTGGAGGTTCGAGTTCGAGGCATGGTTCTGAGTCGCGGTATCGGTGACGGTATCGGAGGCCACTGATCCATATCGGTATTGGTAACTTGGTCGCATATCGGGCGATACGCAATTTTTTATATATTATATTAAAAAAATACAATTTTCTTTTTAAAAATATAAAAAATAAAATTATAAATAATACAATAATTTTAATACAAGATAAATAATGACAACTAAGTTTATTTTTAATATAAATAATTATGAAGTAAAATAATGAATAAAATATATATTAAAAAATTACAAAGTCTGAA
>JAXGGT010000131.1:8434995-8462051 GCA_035583425.1 Marsdenia floribunda | reverse complement strand
CTGGAAATCAATGAGCCTGGGCATAAATTAAAACTCAAGTCCCCATGAAAATGATACTATCACCTCTAACTAAATTTCAGCAAATTACCTGAATATTTGATCTAAGTTTTTGAAGAAGCTGAGAAAGAAGAGACTGGGTGGTCTGCCGAACCTCCGAAGCAAGTGCCTGAATAACCGATAACCTTTTTTTTTATTTTTTTATTTTTTTTGTGTGGGAGTTGAGGAGAAGGGGAACGAGCAAAAGAAAAAGAAGCAAATCATCAGTGTGTGGTTCCTGATAAAGCTGACCTATGAGGATGGTGGGAAAAGAAAATAGGGTAAGAAATCTAACTAACTTTGGGTGCATTGTTGCCAGTTTGGTAACATAAGCTTCTAAATCCAGAGCTTCATCATAATTTCCATTGCGTACACACCTACAAAACAAAGGACATCCAGCCTCTAAGAATAACTTGTATTAAATGGAATAAGAAGCAACAAATAGAAGATATTGTATGGGTACACAAATACCCTCACATGAGAAGAAGAACATGCATTTTGCACCCACCTCACACCTCACACCCCAACCACCACCACCACCACCCCCGCAAAAAAAAAAAAAAAAGAAAAGAAAAGAAAGCAACAACAACCAATAGGAAAAGTTATGGTTATTATGACTTCCAAACTTAACTGCTAAATGTTCAATCTCAACCATCATAAATGAAAGACAAGCAAAACATAACAGCAACAAAGATTACTTATTATGTGTTTGTTCACCTCACATTATTAAAATGAATCCTTCTATTGGTGACACTGAGAATCTTGGTGCTAAGAAAAATCAGCACCCCAAAGAAGTCATGTCTCTTCAAACATGAAGACATCAAATATTACCAGTGTTCAGAGAGGACACAGCCAAGATTTTGGGAAAAAATGGTATCTTGAGGAGAATCAATAAAAATGTGAATAAGAAGACAACACCAAAAGTTTTACATTAGAAAATGGAAGTTTATCCTGAAGGGGGGGGAAGGCAAAATGAAGATATGCACATGCTAAGAAACTTCTTAATCAGCAGTTTCACAAAAACCAAGCTATAGCAGTAGTTTTTACCTATATTATAATTAGCTAAGATCATAACATATTGCTCAATCCACTCATTTACATGTGAAGGCCATATCAGCTCTGAAGCAGTAGATTCAATTAATATGCTATTCCTATGACATGGGCAATTACTTACGTGTCCATAAGCTGTGGAATCTCAAGCAGGTCCAGCAAAGTACTATGATTTGAAAGAAGGGTTTGGTTCATCTTCCTCTTTTCCAATATTAGTTCTCCAGATTCAACAAATTCAGTACAACAGGAATTAAGCTTTGGGATCTCAGCTATCTGAGAAACAAGAAAGAGACATTCAAGTTTACAAAAGCATATTATCTTTCAGAATAAAAAGGTAAAACGTGCTAAACCATATCTTAGTAGCAAAAAACTATTTATAACTGCATACTGGAATGTCAACCACAGAACCAAAAGAGAGACAAATATTTGATCAGTGATTATAGGGTTAGTATTAGGACAATTTCTTGCTGAGGTTAATAACAGGAATTAACAAACAGTTACTGTAGCACCTTTGATCCAGTATGACTTCTACCCAAAGATAAGAAGGAGAAAATGTATGATCAGAATTGTATCTATTAACACAAGTTCTTGCTGAGATAATTACAGAATAACTGAAGAGAGGCAATTAGCTGTAGCATCTCAGTTCCAGGCAAAAATTCAGCCAAAAGGTCCGACAACATGATAAGAAGAAGATGACTTATAACAGATTCTAGAATTAAGGCTAACTGATTTTTCTCCAAAGCTAAATACACAAGCTTTCTGGAAAAAGTTAAACTGAAACTAATCACAGAGCAAGATATGGACTTATCTCATCAAATAGAAAATAGCCTTTAAAAATATGAGTCAGTTTTTTTCTCTTTCTAAGGTATATGCTACTCTTTCGACTAAAACATGAGAAACAACATTCTTTTATTGCTTTCATGCATATAGGAAGCAGCTGGAAGTTGGACAAGAAATATACAGCGTGGAACTGATCCTATCTTCATAAGTTGTTTAATGGAACACTTAGCAGGAAAGAAATCATGATAAATTATACTTGGAGAAAAAGGGGGTGCATAGGCACTAAATTTACTTCACAAGATAGCAATGAGCATGAGTGCCTTGAAACTAATAGCATACATTATTCCCTTAAACTAGGTACTGCTCCAAAAATCCAATTTCACCCATCAATGCAGAGAGAGACTGTGCCATCCAGGCCACAGAACATCAAAGCTTCCAAAAGAAGCCTAAAACTTTCCTATCCTTGAGTTTTAGTGGAAGATTATAAACTCAAATTCACAAAAATGATTAGGAAGTTATTCAAAGTTAAAATGCCAATCATCCATCAACATCAAGGATCAAATCATTTGTATTCACATCACGTCTATGTCAAAATTCAAGAAGGGAAATGGCATTGGGCCAACTGTTTTCTCTAATAACCTTTAGGTCAAAATTTATAACAGAACTCTTCACCAACTTATGAATTTCTATCCTACATGGTATGGTAAATTAACCAGATATCCTCCTTGTGCTTTCTAGTGTCAAGAATCCAGAAGAGTTATCTAGAGCACAATTCTGTGAAGAGAAGAAAATCAAATACCTTGTAGATTCTACAGGATCTTAGATGGTTCTACATGAGCTTTCAACTTATGAGCAGAAAATTAAGTATAAGATGAAAGTATTAAGTTTTTTCTCTTGTTTGTCTTTTAACATATGGCTAGCAGATTGCTCCACTTTCCATCTAATCCCGTCTCTTCAGTAACTACAAAATATGAAGCATATGTGTAGAAGAGAAAACTCATTCGGGAAACATTTCTTTTTTTTTCTTAAATACAAGAACTGCAATAACAAGGTCAAAGTAGGTTATGCTACTCCCTTCTTTTGTGTTATGTCCCAACCACAAAAGAATGGGGGTTAAGAAATTCCATATTTATATCCAGCGTTGCTAAACATGACAAATAGAAATTATGACTGGTTTATCCACTTTTGTTTTTCTCAACATTAAGTTTTCTGTCCAAACTCCTAATTTCCCATAAATATACAGACTTCAAGAAATGAAAAAAAGATAGCACAAACCTGCCTGAACCAAGAAACTTGAGATCAAAACTATATTAAGTTACTGCTCCCTCGAACTCAAACTCCTATTTATGCTGAAAAACAATAAATAAACATGCTATTTAGGATGCACACCAAGCATAATGGTCACCCGGAAAATCCACAAGGGCAATGTTTCATTAACTTGCTATTTAGCCAATTATTCAAGAACATAAATTAGCCTTCAAAATCACTCGATCACTCTGGCCAGTTCTCATTTCACTCAATAAGTTGATAGTGCTGAATAAATATAAATATCATATTAAGAATCATTTATTATCCAAGTTGCCGACTAAAAATACATTCAATCCGAGGTTCTTTGCTGGGGCTATGTCCACCACAGGCTAAAGAAAAAGAAAACCAAATGAAAAAAAAAAAAAGGCCTCTTATTCAAAAGAATAAATGAAATTATGTAAAATTACCAAAGTATCAAGGTGTTTGTGAGTCGAAGAAATTTCTTCTTTAACTGAATGCAATGCATCAGCTGCTGAAATGAAGGCGCGGTAGTTCCCTACCGCCACCTCTTGCATCTGTCTTTTTATCCTCTCGGCATCTACTCTTAATAGCTCCGGTTCCTGCATTATCAATCAATTTCAAAGAAAATTAACCATACAAAAAGAAGAAAATAATATATATATATATATATATATATGTCTCGCATTACTACACTTCCGGGAATTTAATTCCACAATCACAATAATACACAAGAGAGAGAACCTTGTGGAGGCGATCTAGAGTGAAAGAGAGAAGCTCAGAGACATATGGCTGCTGAGAAGCGGAGGCGAGCGGGAGGAGACTAGCGACTGCTGAAGAACCGTTTTCTAATGGAGCTTCCAACGACTCCATTGCCGGAACACACTCAAGTTGGCGATCAGATCCCCGGCGCAAACTCTCTCAACTGCCAACTGAGCAGTGAATATAGAGAAGGAGATCTGTGATTCAGACTCACCGTTGCTTGCCGCTCCGAGTCACCAAACCGTTTTCTGCGGTTTTACCCTCTTTTGCTGGTTTTTTCTTTTCCATTTTTAAGGATAAATTTTCAATAAACCCCTTTAACTTCTATCTTGAACAAATTCCCCACTTTACCTTTTAATTTTTTGTCTCTAATAAATTTAAAATTATAGAATTAGTCTTTCCCGTTTATTTTTTTTTCATCAAAAATTTTTTATTAATATATCACAAGAATTGTAACCATATATTAATGGCTAATTTAATTTAATGAGAAATAACTAATTCCACAATTTTTAATTTTTCAAAGACAAAAAAAAATTAATAAAAAAATATAAAAATCAATTTCACTAAATAATAATAAATTTAGAATCATTTACACAATAACACTTTTAATTTAATTAATTTGACATATATATAATTTTTATTAAGTATACATATAGAATCTTACACCATTATATTCTTGTAATATTTTTTTTAAAAAAGAATTAACTATTATTCTTTTTATTCATATTAAATATATTATATGTTGTAATATTTTATTATAAATTAACATTTAATGATTTTTTTTAATATGTTAAATAGAGTAAAATAGAATGTTATGGAATCATATTAATGTCTTAAAAGGGAACAAAAATTTAGCGTGTTTTTGGATTGGAACTTTTTTTGAGAAAGCACATTTTTTTAAAAAAGAATTGAGTTGGATGTGAATAAGGAGGAGTAAGGTGGGGCCAATGTAAGATATTGTCTAGTAAGTGGAAAACAAAAATAATATATTTTATTAATGTAATGATGATTTTTTATTTGAATTATATATTTATATGTATATATTGAATATTTATGATAAGTGAGTGAATTTTTTATTCATTTTTTTTTTTGCCACCTTACCAGACATAAATAGTAACATGTCAGATTAGTATCCAAACAAGTACAACTATTTTTTTTGAGTTTGAGTGAAATTTTGAAAAAAAAAAAAATGCTAGTCCAAAAACAGCCTTATCCCTCAAATTCTAACAGAAATAATTGTGAAATAAAAAATATAGTTAAAATATATTAAATGTAAAATAGAAGATAATAGTTCCTAGTAAAGCAATCTAGCTAGCAATTATCAAAAAAAAAAAAAAAGCAATCTAGCTAGCAATCCTAATTTTATTTTTATATAATACATAATTAAAAAATTATATATATACATAAACTTTTCAAGATGAAAATAAAAACTAAAAATGAAAATAATATAGAAAATATGATCTCAATATATATTGTATTAACATAAACTTTTAATTGAGTTACAATTCTTTATACTAATTCTTTGAGAGGACCTTGAACTTGGAAGGAAGCACTGACGATAGTGATTTGATTAGTCATCAAATGTTTATTTGACGGCAACATGGCACTATATGATTTATTGAAACATTTTTTTAAATTTTTACTAGTCAAATTCCATCTACTTTACCACGTGTCAACATGCGTTCGTCACAATTAATATAATTAATTACGTAAATTGTTATTAATCACTTAATCAACTTTTAAATAATTTTATAAATTTTTAATAGCAAAATATTGATTTTAATCCTTAAATTATTTATGAAGGATATTTTAGGTTCCTAATCTTTAATTTGAACATTTTAGATTTTCATTCTTTTTACATATGGTTTTATGAGTCATTTTTTTAAATATATATATATATATATATAATAAGTCACTTAAAATTACAATTTTACTCTTATAATTTTGACAAAAAATATTAACTTGCATTGACATGGCCTAATTTGGTCAAAATTTAGCAAAAATGACCCATAAAACCATTTGAAAAAAGAATAAGGATTTGAAAAGTTCAAATTAAAGAATAGAGACTTAAAGCATCCATCGTAAATAGTTTAGGGACTAAAGTCAACATTTTGCCTTTTTAATATATATAAAACTTATTTACCAAATACCCATTTTTTTTAACATAAAATTTATTTTCAATAAATTACTGATAGTTCAAAATAAATAAAGCCATTTTTTATTTCATTTAGAAGATTAACTCAACACACCTATAAATATTAAAAAATAACAACAACAACAACAATAATAATAATAATAATAAAATACTTACCGATTATTAAGAGTTATGTAGAGGCACAATTTATTTGAAGATTAAATAGAATATGGTAATGAAAGCTCAAGGATATGGTAAGGCTCAAGTAATTTATACACCTAATCATAGTAAAGGGTATTTTAGTACTTATACAAAAAAAAAAATTTATTTGTCTCACATAGTATTTTTATATATTTTTTTCCACAATATCAGAGTATTTATAATTATGAAAGTATATTGACTTAAACTTTCAGTTTTGACTCTTTTATCATTTTGGAAGAATCATCTGATTATCGGAAGAATCTCCTTAAAAGATTCATTTTTATCTGCAAATTATCAATAACTTATTAGTCTAAGTAGCAACGAACTTGATTTTCTTTAAATATGTTTCAAGTTCAAATTTTGTGAACAGAAAAATAAGGGTAAAATTTGATTTAACTCAATTTTGAATTAATTAATAGTCTAAAATATATAAGGGAAAAAAAAAAAAAGGCAAATTGGCATAAATAGTCTTCAAACTATGGTCATTTGGTGATATTGATCCCTGAATTAATTTTTTTGTGGCATTGGTCCTTCAAATATGTTGAATTGTGTGACATTGGTCATTTTGATTAAATTTTTCTATTAAGTTATTGTTTAAATTTTTTTTTTTTTAAAAAAATTACCCATGAGTATTTTGGTCTTTTTACTTGAAAAATTTTTTAAAAAAAAAAAGAAAAAAAGAAAGAAAATGATCTTCTTCTTAATAGAAAATTAATGTCACACAATTCAACATAGTTTAGGAACTAATGTCACTAAAAAATTAAATTTGAGGACCAATATCACCAAATAACCATAATTTGGAGACTATTTATGTCAATTTGGCAAAAAAAAAAAAAAAAAAAAAAAGGGGGAAATTTCTTTGTACAGGAAGCATAGAACCCTAAATTTAAGAAGAAAAAAATGTACTCGACGCCCCCCGGGCACAGCCGAGCTGGTGGAACAACTGCATTGATGGGCTCTCCATTCCCAGCGTAGAGAGTTCGAATTCTGGCAGCCACATTCTTGGAAGGGAGTTGAGAGGCTCGAAGGCAAGGCATGTGATCCAGTGACGCGGGCTCTCTTGGGCCTTGGGAGTATAAGTGGTGCAGGACCCTGGGAGCCAGCTCGGGCATATCCCGCGATTTACCTCCCTTAGCCGTTGAGGGGCCAGTTGCTAGGGGTTTAGGATGTAGTCTGGCGAAACTAGGATATTTGAATATTAGGAAAAAAAAAAAAAAAAAAAAAAAAAATGTACTCAACGTGTCAGTCTCTCTAAACTAGGGAGGGTCCCCCCGCCAGATGTGAAAAACCTAAAAGTCAAAAAAGAAAACAGGAAACTTGGTATTGGAAAGCTACTTCAGTCAAGTACCGCTTCATCCATCACTGTTCCAAATCATAAAAATGTTTATTTATTTTAAGTAATGAAAGGATAAATAAGGATTTATTTTAATTATATATTATATTAATTTTATTAAAAAATAAATTTTACTTTAAAAATTTAATAAAAATATATTTAATATCGAATAGAATTTATGTGTGTATATAAATAATAATAATAATAATAACAAAATATGTAAGAGAATATTTTTTATATAAATGTATTTAATATTTTTCTAATATTATTTATAAAAGTTTTATTTTATTAAATTTTTACATGCAAAATATATTTATTATTATTATTGTTATTTAAGGTGAAATCCTAAGTTTTGGACTAGATTTTATTTTGAGAAAAATGAATTTTTTTTTAAGTCGAGTGAATTTTATTTTGAAAAACGAATACTTATGGTGTTTTTGGATTGAAATTTTTTTTTTAAAAAAAAAGTCATGGTTTTCAAAGAGAATTGAGTTGATTGCGAATAACGAAAAGTAAGGTGAGGCCAATGTAAGAAATTGTCTAGCAAGTGGAAGACAAAAATAATATATTTTATTAGTGTAATGATAATTTTTTATTTGAATTATATATATTTATATGTATATATTGAATATTTATAGTAAGTGAGTGAATTTTTTATTCATTTTTTTGCCACCTCACCAGACATGAACAATAACATGTCAGATTTATGTCTAAACAAGTACAACTATTTTTTTTTTAGTTTGAATGAAATTTTTTTTTAAAAAAATCTTAGTCCACAAATAGCCTTACTTTTTTGCAAAAAGTAGAAATTTTATAGCTATAATTATGATATATTTATTAGAGTGTTGGTTTTTAGAATGATTTGACAGTTTTAGTGGGTGTCACAGACTATGATTTGACAAAAAATAAAGGAAAATTGCATATTTTGGTCCCCATATTATTTTCGTTTGGAAGAATTAGTCCATATATTTTTTTCTTTAACTTTTTTAGCCATCAAATTAAAATTAATTGGATAAATAAGTCATTCTAGACATATTTTTGCCTATTTTCGATGTCAAAATTGATGCAATTTATAAGTGTGCTATTAAATAAGAATATTTTTACCTATTCAAAAAATGAATACATGCAAATTATGTGACTTTTGACATCGTAAACAGGTAAAAATATAATGACTTATTTATTCAATCAATTTTAATTTGTGGACTAAAAAAGTTAAAGACAAAAAATATAGACGAATTTTTCCAAACAAAAAATAATAATAATAAATAGGGACTAAAATATCCAATTTTCTAACAATAAATTAATGTCAGGTGTTATCTAAATAGACACCACCCACTTAAATTCAAAACTAATTAAAAAAACTCAAAATAAAACCTAATCCAAATACAATATATATATATATATATATAATTCTTTTACTATTTTAGAGTAAGTACTGATATTTTTTAATTTAACATAAATAAAATATCTTCTTACTTTTTATTAAACTTCCCTATGTTGTTCATATTCAATTATAACTAAGCATTCTAAATATTAGAAAAAACTTGCCATATATATATATATATATATATATATATTTAACAAATAAAAAATTTCATAGTGATTCAATTATAAATTAATAATTAAGAACTTTACCAATATGTTATCTCCATATATATATATATATATATATGTATATGGCTTGATATATTATACATGGACCACTAGAAAAGAAGGTGAACAAAAAAAAAAGAAAAGAAATAATGCAGTGCAAAGCTGCTTCCAACTTTTCATCTTTCTCTTACATCATTTAAAAGCTAAAGGATTATGATCATAACCGTGATATTTTGTCCCACATCGCATATGTCATAAAATATAAGTATCGTTAAGTATTTATTGTCAACTCAAAATATTTTTTTTTTAATATTATGAGAACGGTGTCAAATAATTGAGTCAAAATATACATAAATATCTAAATAAAATAGTTACACCAGTAAATTACTATATTATTTTTAATAAATATTTTAACTATAAAAATAAATAATCATAAGTTTGAATTACATGATATTTTATATACATTGTTGATCAGCAAGATTCAAGAACAAGGTGTGTGAAATAATTTTTCACAAATGCATGGTAGAAAATCACACCAAAAAGTTCATCCATACAATCTTACGTAGAAAAACTACAATAATATAATATATATATATATATAATTTCCAAGAATTTTTACTAATTAGCTATATATATATATATATATCTATGGAGTTTTGTCTGCTTTTTCTTTTTGGTAACTGAGCTGTTAAGCATACATATATTAGTTAAAGAAAAAGTCTACAATAATTAGACATGAATAGAGGACAGGAGCAGTAGTAACATGATTGCAAATGATGATCCCTTTAGATGAGCAAACGAGGAAGAAGATGCTTTGGAGGCGTAGTAGTAGTAGTAAGGGTAAGAGTAATTCCGTTGATTCATACCGTTAGGTGTCTGAATCGACGGCATGTAACCCAAGCTTGGTGGTGTTGGCGGCGGCAATGGCAATGTTCCAGCTCCGCCCCATGAAACCAAGGATGGTGGCGGAGGTGATCTTTTCGCAACACCGGGAACGGGAGGCGAATTATAATAAGGTAATGAAGATTCGGGTGTCGGTGAAGGGAAATAGTACGGCTGCGGAGGTGAGTGACTGTTGCGGGGAACCGGCTGCGAAGGTGGTGGCGTCGACGATGGAGGAGGGAATAACAGTGGCAATGCCGGAGGCGGCGGCGTCGACGGTGTAGATACTGATGGTCTTGGAATGGGAGTTGATATCGTTGTTGGTGGTGATGGCGGTGCTGAACCTGAAGACGGCGGTGAACATATTACTGGACACGTTTCGCAATCACTGATGCAGAGCAAACTAGCGCCACCAGCTGCCGTGTTTCCTCCTCCGGGAATCACTACTGCCCCCTGATCGGAATGTACTACTCGAGCAAGCATCAAACAAAGCTGTAACAGAATCCAAAATTTTCTTCTCAGAGATGAGAAGAAGTTCTTGAAATGTTCCATCTGCAGGTTCTAGCTATGGCACCACTCAAATGTGGGATTATTTCTTGGGAGGGGAAGAACGAACTTCTGATAAATATATATATATATATATATATAGTATGGAGACTGAATCAAGAAAATTAGGGGCTACATTAGCGATGCATGCTTTTACCATATGTATATATATATATATATATTTATATTTATATGTGTGTGTGTATAATGATTTTTTATTTCAGTATTACTCCACTAAGTACACCATTTCCACTTTAGGGGATGATATGTGT
Organism: Marsdenia floribunda; assembly: GCA_035583425.1. Classification (NCBI taxonomy): domain Eukaryota; kingdom Viridiplantae; phylum Streptophyta; class Magnoliopsida; order Gentianales; family Apocynaceae; genus Marsdenia; species Marsdenia floribunda. The sequence goes on along the minus strand of JAXGGT010000131.1, from coordinate 8,451,196 downwards.
ATATATTTAAACCAGGTATTACTTACTATTCTTATTTTTCTTATGAATCCATGTATTATTAAGTTGTCAACACTCTCTTTAATTTGTAAAAAAACACGAGCTCAATTGACAACAATTTCGAGGTAATAAGTTTGGGACACATTAAAGATAAAAAAGTGTTTCAAAATTGGAAAAAAAAAAATCTTTTTAATTTGTTCGTAATAGTTTCACTTATAATTTTAAAGATATAATAGTCTCACTTATGATTTTAAAGATATCATGAATCGAGGCATGTTAAAAGTAAAAATGCTTCAAAATATTTTTTTTTTTTTTAAAAAACACCTTTGTTCAATTTAATTGAATTTGTTAATTGAATTTGTTTTAACACAAATTTTTTTTTTAATATTAAGATTGAAATTTGAGATTTTATTTAAAAATGAATAAGGGTGTTTTTGGATTGGAACTTTTTTTGAGAAAATTCATTTTTTTCAAAAAGAATTGAGTTCATTGCGAATAACGGGAGTAAGGTGGGGCCAATGTAAGAAGTTGTCTAGTAAGTGAGAGACAAAAATAATATATTTTATTAGTGTAATGATGATTTTTTATTTGAGTTATATATATTTATATGTATATATTGAATATTTATAATAAGTGAGCGAATTTTTTATTTATTTCTTTGTCACCTCACCAGACATGAACAGTAACATGTCAGATTGGTGTCCAAACAAGTACAACTATTTTTTTTGAGTTTGAGTGAAATTTTGAAAAAAAATCCCAATCCAAAAACAGCTTAAATTTCTTGTTATTTCAAATAATTAATTATTAATAATTTTTATATTTATAAAGAAATGATTAATAAAAAAAAATTAGATTATTTGATATTAAAAAATTATTTATATTTTTTTCTCTATAAAATTATTTTTGAAAAAAAATTTAATTAATAAAATTTCTTTTTGAGGTAAAGATTAATGTATTGTTTATTAATAAAATAAGATTAAAATAAATAAATTTAATTTTTTTTAAAAAAAATTTGAATTAAAATTTTATAAATAAAAATTAAAAAGACATAACTTAGTTAGTAATAATCTCATTTATATTTCTAAAAGTCATGAATTCAAAAAAAATTAAAAAAAAAAAATTAAAATTTCAAAATTTCAAAAAAAAAAATGTAAATGAAAAATTATATATTAAATTCAAGATTAGTCGATATACTCGAGAAAGGAAGTTGAAATTTGGAGTCTGCGGATGATAAGGGAAGCACTATGTCAAATTGACAATTACGCCCCCTACTTTGGAATGGGACCCACCTTTATTTTAGCTCGTATATAAACATCACAATTTTTGACAAATATTTTTCACGTATTCCAAGAGTGGAAGACTTTTCAACAGCATCCCACTTGATTTTTCCCTCCCACTGACCCAAAATGAAAATACATACATATACATATATATATATATATATATTAAATTCTTCAATTATATTTTTAATAGTTTTTTTATTATTATTATTTATTTTTTAAAATCTAAAATAAAATAACAAGTGATGTCGTCTCGCATATTTTTTCCCATTATGCCTTTCTCCAGACACAATCCTTCTTTGAGGGCATCAATGCTGTCTATGTTTTTTTTTTTTTTTTCTTTCCCCCACACTTCACGCTTTTCTTGCTTTGTATATGCTTTTCTTGGATAAGAGTACTTTAAGATCCCACTTTGATCTTTGATTCTAAGAAAAGAATTTCCTCATCTTCTGATGATGCAGATTTTTGAGTACCATTTTTTTTTTTTTCATATGACAATCCTGTTGTGGTGTTTCTATATATGTATATATATGTATATATATGAAAGAATCAACACTCTCTGTAAGCAAGAATAAAGCAGAATTTCTCATATGAATACTAGGGATTCTTGTCCCTTTCATCAAGTATTCATAGTATTGGTTCCCAAGAGAGGGGGGAAAACAAACAAAAAGAGAAAAAAACCTAAGCAAAAATGTAAATATTTTGCTCATATTTCATATGTAGAGAGGGCTGTGGATATCATATCATCAGCTGTTATCATTACCTGAGTTGCTAGCAAGAGTGAGCAATTTGTTTCAAACGGTAAAGCTCTGGCACTATAACTGAACCAAGATCTGGTCTATCCTTCTTTCTCAAAGAAACACATTTCAGTGCTAATTGTGCAAACATAAAAGTCTCTTCCATAGGCCAATCTGATATAGAAGGGTCTACTAGATCTGCAAATGATCCTTCTTCTATAGATTTCTCAACATGATGTGTAAGACCCATTGGTGGCCTAGCTGTGATCATTTGGAGTAACATCACTCCAAGTGAGTATACATCTGACTTGGTCCCTAGTTTACCTGTTTGTTGATATTCAGGATCTATGTAGAAAAATGTTCCTGCAGCTGCAGTCATACGATACTCTGTCACACTGTCTGCTACTGACAGTGGAACTAGACGCGATAATCCGACATCACTGATCTTGCACACGAAGTTGTGATCTAGAAGGATGTTTGCTGGCTTAATATCCCGATGTACGATAGGTTCAGGTTTCCTTTGGTGTAAAAAGAGTAGACCCGTGGCAATGTCAGCTGCAAGTTGGAAGCGAATTCTCCATGGTATAGGCGGAGTATTGCTTTTGCGAAACAGACGATCTTCCAAGCTACCATTGCTCATGAACTCATATACCAGACATCCATATTCAGGGCATGCACCTAGGAGGAGGACCAAATTTGGGTGTCTAGTCCCACATAAAACCTCAATCTGTAACATAAATATATACACACACATTAAGATGAATCAATTGAATAAATAAGAACTAACAGAAATGTATGTAATATGTTGGAAAATCATTTTGGAGATTTTGATAACTGATATTACCTAAGATAATGACTTGCTCTGAAATAGAAATTGAGAAGCATACATACCTCTTGTTGGAACTGCCTCTTTCCTCGTGCTGCATTTGATCTAAGAACTTTAATGGCAACTGGGGTGTGATCAAGTTTAGCTTTAAAAACTGGACCATAACCACCTTCTCCAATCTTCAAAAAACTTGAAAATTTATTTGTAGCAATTTCTATTTCTTGTATTGTGTATCTACGATAGCGAATATCATTTCGGAATAGAACAGTTAGTGCTTGGTCCTTTTCTTTTGCTTCTTTCTTGACCCGCTTCTCAGCTAACTTTCTCCTCTGTCCTTCAACCTCAGCTAACCTTTGCGCTTTAATTGCCACATCATAGGCAGCTTCACATATAGTCTTTTCTATGTTAGCTAGTGCAAAAGTAGCCTTTCCAATATTTCGAGCTTGCTCAGACATTTCATAACCTTTCAACTTCAACTGTTGCATAGCTTCAACCTAAATATTAAAACATAAGATAACATAATGTATTTAAATTACCAAAGTGTTTTAGTGATTTAGATCATATTGTTGGAAATTAGTTCCTGAAAACCTCTTTAAAGATCAAATTCCATCGAGGAACACAGTAATGTATTACAAATTGAGTAAAGGCCACCATATATTCCTGCCTGCCATTCACAAGCATTATACATATCTAGTTGATGGAAAATATGTGAATCATTATTCACTTTTGCACTCCTGTGGATCATTCTCTAAAAGATGATCCTTGATCTGTATATTTTCCTTCAATTTAATATACAAACAAAATGAACACTAAAAAGATTCTACATGTGAAATAGGACCTTACGACTTTTTGACATGCTTAGTTTGAAATCATGTTATATAAGTAGTTTCTTTTTCTTTGTTATTTGTTATTTATTTTTTTTTTTTCACAAGATTATTTATAATTTATAATATTTCATTACCTTCTGCTTGATTGAGATTCCTTCCCTGCAGGCTGCATTATACCTCTGCAATGCCTCCTTAAGTTGGAGTTTCAACCTTTTCATCTCAATTGCTAGTTCTTTCTGCCATCAAGAATTTGAATTAGTCAAATTACGAAAGAATTAAAGATAAAGTTATGATTTCACATTAATTTCCTGTAAAGATTAAAGAAAATATTACACGAAGAATCCTAAGCAAATGATTACACACTTCTTTTTCCCACTTACCGCATTTGATTCGCAACGCACATTCTCTGCAGTTTCTAATAGCTTTTCAGTTTCCAGGTCCGGTAGAAGAGCATCAACTGATTTGAGGTGAAATAATTTAGAGAAATTATTACCATCGAGGGAAAGGTGTCTGGTTGAATTGGTTGCAGCAGTGAAAGAACTACCAATGTGGTCAATTGATCCGTTAATAGCTCTTATCCTGGAACCCATGCTTTTAGATTGTATGCCCTCTTCCTCTACATTCATAAACTTCACCCTATTTCCAACCACAAAAGTAAAATCGCTTAGAAACACAAGAAGACAAGACACTCCCACCCCTCCCCTTTTTTTTTTTTTTTGTTTTAATGTCTTTCGGGGTGCGAGGCAAAGAATGTGTCTTTCATAGGATATATGCTTGTGTACATTAGCTTACACCATGCTCAATGAAAACAAGCTTTCCAGTACTTTCAGATATGTTCATTGATATAGGAAATTCTATATATGTACTAGCCTACATATATATTCAGAAATTTAGGCGCAAAATGAAAATGGCTACCTATCAACATCGTACAATTTCATCCAACATGTACCTGGAAGTGTCAACCTCTGTATTAGACAATGACAGACGTGACCCTACTCGTGAAGATTTTTGCTTTGGTGGAGTAGAACTTTCTGCTGGTCGGATAGACTCTGCCTGCCCATTAGATATCACGTATACTGAGCAAAAATCTGGGACAGTCTTGTTCATGATAGTTGGTAAATCATGAGTTGAAAACTTCCTACATTGGGCAACATACCAAGAACGCATTCAGTGTGCATTTCTAATACTAGAGGCGTGTGGCTAGCATGCCTGCCAAAGACTAATATACCTCGCAGTTGGACTCTTTCTCGATGCACCAATAACAATACTGGTTACACGATTCTTGGTGATATATTCCAAAATCGCTGTGGCAACATCAACATCCTCAAGTACAACTTCTTGAGCTATAATCTGCATTTCCCTCAATATTAATTAATCATCCAAAACATAGATATGAGTTTATGTTAGGCTTTAATTTCAGATCTTCTGCATATCATGTTCTTGCAAAATGATCAATTCAATCTAGCTATAGACCATAAAAATTAAAAACAAAAATTCGAACTTCTCAAAAAGAGACCCCTCTAGGTTTAATCAAAATATACTAATCTTTTTCTTATAAATTTGAGAAACCATATCTCACCTGGCAATCATTAAACAAAATTGAAAAGTTAATGCTTGAATCATGTACCCTTAACAACGTACCCTTTTACGCGCACAATATACTCTACACGATTTGAATATCTGTTGAGGATCATTGATATTGGATCCATTATTTGAAACTGAACCGACATTCCCTGAAAAGGATGCAGAAATCAAGATGATAAAAATGAAATCCCAATAATAAATGTAATTGGAAAAAAAAAAAAAAAAAAAAAAATGATCATAATCCATGCATTTAATCAAACAGTTTGTAAACACACACACACACACACACATATATATATAAAAGAAAACAGAAGGTACCTACGAGGTTGTGCAGTGTTGAGCCTAACATGAACCAAAACAAGTGTAGAATCCGTTTTCACGAGATTATCGATAGTCCATTTAACAGCAGAGGCGCTGTTCTTGTCTTTATCAAATGCAACAACTATGAGTTTGGATAGATTATAAGGTGATGATGATGATGATAATGATAGGTGAGAAGCCATTCTAAATTTTTTTTTTTTTTTTCTTTTTCTTTTTCCCGGTAAAACCTCCGGCCGGGGTTAAGGCCGACGCATTTATTGCCGCCACCTTTTTCCCGGCAAAGTGGGTGAATGAAAATTCAGAAGAAGAGAGGTTCAAATGCCACCTTTGTCTCTCTTCTTCTTCTTCTTGGGTTCTTTTTCTTTCTCAACTAATTAGAACGGAACTGTTCTATATGTCCGTTATTGTATTTTCCTTCTCAATATTTTTAGGAAAATTAGATAATATTTTTTTTAAAAAAAAAAATCTTATTTTAATTTTTTTAAGCTAATAAAATTTATGTTTAAAAGAAATTTTTATCAATAAATTCAGCACGAAGTATTTTAAGATATTTTTGTGATATTTCTTTCTCACATGGAAATATATCATAGAATATAAGTATAGATTTAAGTACTAATTGTCAACTCTTTTGGTACAACGAGAGTACCAAGTAGTTGCCTGTGACTGCGACCATGCTCATAATCGCGACACAGGTTCGTAATCGCGACACAAGCTCGTGGGCACAAATCGTGATAGATGGTATCAAAGTGGATAGTTAGATGAAACTATAGGAACTAAGTACTACAACATATGTGCAGTAACAGCTATCTGTATTGGTTGATCGGTATTTGGATTAATATATCTTGAAATTCCTTTACAAAAAAGTCTAATTTTTCCTTTTTTTTTAATATTTTATTAATTATTTTGATAAAAATTGAGTTAAAATACATTTTGATTTTTAATATAAAAATAAAAGAAACTATGATAAATGGCTAGGAAAATTGGTCGATTTAGTCCTCTATTATTTTTATTAATTAACATAAGTCCAAAATTTTTTTAACCTATTAAGTCCTACCTTTTTTTACGAGCTGTTAAGTCCTTTCGGCCAAAATTCATCACATACCGAGCACGTGATGATTTTTTAAAGATAAAATCATCCTCTTGAGTATTATAAAGCTGTGAACTTAGACTAATTGTAGGGTCTAATAAAGCTGTTTTTTTTTTTTTAATAAAGAGGATAATTTTACAATTAATCTAAATTCACAATTTTATAATACTCTAGAGGATGATTTTGCCCTTAAAAAATCGTCACGTGCCCGACATGTAATGAATTTTGGCCAAGAAATTCAAATTTTTGGCCAGAAGGACTTAATAGACTACTTATAAAAAGATATAGGACTTAATAGGTTAAAAAAAAAATATTGTGAACTTATCTTAATTAATAAAAATAGTTAAATGACTAAACCGACCAATTTTCTTAAATGGCTAAAATGGAGGCAAGCTATACGGCGTCGCTTCAAAGGTGTTATTCTGCCTGCAAAACTATCTGGGCTTTTATCAACGTGGGGTTCGGCAGGGGACAGCCTTAATAGTCGAGGCGGAGCGCTGACGGATCAAATTATCAGAGTAAAAGGTTAATAATGTCGACGGTCTACGTATTAGAACCGCCGACGAAGGGGAAGGTGATATTGACGACCAATTATGGGCCACTGGACATAGAACTATGGCCGAAAGAAGCTCCCAAAGCTGTGAGAAACTTTGTGCAGCTTTGTCTTGAAGGTTACTACGACAACACCATCTTTCATCGCATCATCAAATCTTTCCTCATTCAAGGCGGTGACCCTACCGGAACTGGAAAAGGTGGATTTTTTATTTTCGTCTGCAAAGTGATTTTCTTCGAATTTAGTCGAATTATTTCGTTCATTTCTGTATATTCGAACTTAATTTGAATGTTTTGGGACTTTGTTTTGACTTATTTATTTATTTTTTGTGAAAGATAATGTATTTTTTCCAAAATGGTTGTGTTTTACTGTTTGAAAAATTGGATGTGTTTTCACTTCTGGTGAATTTCGACTTTACAATTACTTTGTGCGAAAAAGAAGAAGTGTGTTCACTTTTGGAAGATGATGTTGAATCCCTATCCTATTACATGAGTATGAAATCTATGATTAGAAATATTTTTGAGCATTTTGTTTTTTGAATGTACAATTGAAACTACTTTGGAGTGTTATGTGTGACAATAATTGCAAGATATTTGAATCTTCAATAGGTGCTGGGTTTAACTTTGAAGTTGTAAAATCTTGAAATAGTCTTCATGCATTACTCTAATGAACATAACTAAAGCTTGCTTTTTGTTTGTTGCATAGGGGAGCAGAGTTCGTATGAGTGCAGAATTTACTTGCAAGTACTTCTATTGACCAGCTGTAATGTTTACATGTTTGCAGGAGGTGAAAGTATTTATGGTGGTGTATTTGCTGATGAGTTCCATTCTCGTTTAAGATTTAAGCACCGGGGTCTGGTTGCATGTGCTGGTTCTGGTTCACCAAATACAAATGGAAGCCAATTTTTTATAACTCTAGATCGATGTGATTGGCTTGATAAAAAGCATACAATCTTTGGAAAAGTAATCACATTTCTATATGAATGTCAGCATTGGTTTTTGTTAGCCAATTCATCATTTACATATATGTTTTTTCTTGTTGCAGGTAACAGGAGACTCAATATATAATCTCCTTAGAATAGGTGAATTGGAAACTGATAAGGAAGACCAACCGGTAGAGTCTCCTCCGAAAGTACTCGCAGTTGAGGCATGTACTTCTACTGTTGTTGAGAATTCATATTCTTTTATGATGGATTACCATCGAAGAATAATTTATACTTCACATCTTTGAGTTGCTTCTCTATAAATGGTACTTTCATATCATTTGAATTTTGAATCCGTTTTGATTTTTAATTGTATATAAAATAAAAAGGATAGAAAATAAGAGAAATCCACTGTTATCCATAATGTTGGTAATTCAATAATAATACGAAGTGGCTTGCACAATGTCTATGGTTTATCACAGAACAATATGCTTGTTCTTGATCATTTCATTTAGCACATTGGCTACTTAAAGTACTGCTATTCAGCCTAGTTCCTAATGTTTTTTTGGTTATCATGTGATCCAAGGCATTCCCTTTCTGCTATTAATCTAGAGGCTATGTTATACATTTGCAATTTATTTTCATTTTTGAAGTATAAAATTAAAATTCCAAATCCTTGATATGATCAATTCCATTGCACCTGATTTTGTGGTGCAAATTCATTTAAAATGTACTTTTTGAAAAAAAAAAAAAAAAAAAAATTAAAGATGGAATTGAATTTCACAAAATAAAATTAAAGATGGAATTGAATTTCACAAAATTTGATACGTTTGAAAACAACTCTTTGTATCAATAAATAGCTCATTTTGGGAAAACTGTACATCAATGTGGTTAACTGCATTGCTCCTAAAGTTTTTGGGTGTGAATAAATATTTGTTTGGTTACCTGAATGGTTGGTAGAATGAAGCTGAAATGTTGAACCAGCTTCTTGCAAAGTTCTTCTTACAGGGAAAACGTGGGATTAAGAATAGAATACAGCTATGTATTTAAGTCCCTTACTGTCTGTTCATATGCTTTGTAATCACTCTTTAGGTATTGTGGAACCCATTTGAAGATATTATTCCTAGGGGGGCACCTTTGAAGTCTTTGCCTTCTTCTAAAGTTGAAAAGGATAACACTGATATCAAACAAAAGGCTACAAAGTAATTTTTTTTTTTTTTTTTTTTTTTTTTTTCTCCCTGCGATGGATATAATTGATTGTTGTTATGCAAAAACTTCAAGCTTACATGATTTGACTTTTGTTATTTATTGTTCCATTCTATGTCTGTTAATGTAGAAAGTTGAATTTGCTTTCATTTGGAGAAGAAGCGGAAGAAGAGGAGAAGGAACTGGTTAATGTCAACAACAAGATTAGAAGCAGTCATGATATATTAGACGATCCTCGTCTCCTGAAAGGAGAAATTCATAGAGATGATTCGGTAAGGTTACTGTATGATTATTTGAACTTTTAATGATCTGATAATTTTCCAAGTTCATTGTCCACTGACAAGTCTTCAGCCATGTGTAGGATAGTTTTGGAATTGCCAAAACTAAATGACATGCAATTCTCTTAATTTTTTTATAGCTGGGGGCACTAGGACTTGCTATAGAGGAACTTCTTTTGGGACTCAGTTCATTTTATAAAACCATACCTCCATGCAAGTCTGCTTAAGGATCTCTGTTATGGTAGGATTCACCTTTCCATGTTTCAGTACGATCTGTAGCTATTCACCTTTGTTAAAGATTTTACATCTAAGTTTATTTAGTCATTTTACTTCTCATTGTTTAGAATGGATATACTTAGAACCATCCCAGAGGGGCATGATTCTGTTAAAGGCAATATGCTGCATAACCACTTGATAGCCTCAAATTCTGTTAGATATTTCTCCTGGATTATCGAACTTAGTGAATCTGAAACATGCCTGAAAGATCAAATTATGTTGGCATCAAGTATCATGATGCAATTAGTTACAATGTTGCATTTCGCAGCAATAATTCTAAACATTCTGATTGGGTAGACATAACCATGATAGAAAATAGGATTGCTTGTTTGGAACTTCAACACAGGATGTTGTACAATGGATATAACTTTCTCAGAACTATTGTTTTCTAAACTTCCTCATCATAAGGTGGATAACTTCAAGCCAGTAAAATTTCAAGAGTTTTGGGGTTCGTTTGGACAAGCATTTTTTGAAGAAAAATTGCACTTAAATTTTGGCAGGAAACTAATTTAAATGTATTTTTTACATTTTAACATTTAAATTTGAAATTTGTATGGTTAGAAAAATTATAATTGTAATGAACACATTTGAAAATTTACTTTTTAATTAAGTTAAAAAGGTAGTCGAAGTTTAAAAAAAACTTTTTTTTTTTTTTTTCTTTTACAAAAGGAAAAGGAAAAAAATAAAAATTCTGCATATGGATCCGTTGAAATCTGAAACGTTTTGTTATCTGATTGTCTATCAATAATCATTTGCAAGTTTTAGAAGTTTGTTGAAAACAAAAGTAGCTGATGAACTAATGGAAAGTATTGTAAATAACCTTTTCATAAATGTTTGAAGATGAGAATGTGGTTATGTCTCCTCAATTATAACATTGTTAAACGATTAGAAGGCACTGTGTACTATATTTTCTCGGTAACTAATGAATAGTATAGTGTATTTATTGTTATTGTTGCAGAATGATTCTGAAGTAAAATTAAGAAAGGATACACAGTTATCAGTCAGAGAAGCTTTAGGTTCAAAGCGGGAAGAGTTGCAGAGAGATACAGATGCTATTTCTGAACCTCTTGATGACAGTGATGATGATGAAGGTAGCTTCGATGCACGAATGCGTCAACAGATACTAAGCAAACGAAAGGAGCTTGGAGATTTGCCAAAAAGGAAGTCGCATAAAGGTCAGCTTATTATCTACTTCTGAATATTAGAAGATTATATTGCTCAATTTCTAAATGAATGTCCTTGTTTGACTTGACACAAAAGTACAGGAGATAATTGTCCATCTTTTTATCAATCACTGAAATTAAATTGCCTTACCAGAGTAATCTTTAGTAACTGCACAGCCTTAGAGCAATGTATTTACAAAAAGAATCTTTATGCTCGAATTTGGCAACATTTATCCAAGTTGGCATTCTCATATAGGAGAAAAATGAGATCTTGAAGTACATTTTATATAATTTTCAGTTCAAGTTACAACTCTTTGTCATTCTCTTCATGCGATATTTCTAAACAATGTCTGCTTCTTTTAAATGAACATGCTTTTCGATTTGCTTCTCACCATTATCCTTGCCTTCTATAACACTTTTGCGAGTTGCACAGCGTTGACTGCAACACTAATTTCACTATCATAATTGTATATTTTTAACATAAACAACTACCTTGTGTGTTTTTCCCATATTCTTGTGTACTTACATATTTAGTTCATCATACACACATATTATATTTATGTACAACTTGTATAGATTACCGAAATTTCTGATGACATTTTCTCTTGATTTCAGAGAGTGCAACTGCCAAAAATCGTGATCCATCTCCTCCACGGTAAAGATCAATTGTATTAAATTTTGGTATTAGAACAGAAAGGAAGCTGCTTTTAGTTTATATCCAGCTTTTCTATTCTGCATCAATCTGGACCTAGAACTATCACTTCCTCCACGACCCCCCAACTTCTCCCTTTTGTAAACTTGCTCTATTTTTGAATTCTGACTGTGATTATTTTGCAACCTGAGTTTCATTCCCCATATTTATTTGATATGAAGCACTAGTAGGTCTGGAACTTTTGAGTGAGATTTTCCTAATTCATAGTAAAACTTGATAGTAATTAAGTGACTAATTAATGTTGTGTTTGCTTGGTTGAACCAAATGATAGCCTTTAGTAAATCTTTGTTATTGACTAGCTACTACTTCTAGGCTAGGAGATTTTTCAATTAATAGAGCTAGCTACTACATAAGATTGGATAGTCATCCTCAGAAGTTGAGCTATATCAAAGTTTGCAATGAGAGTTTGTTGCTGGTTAGAGGGACATTTTGCAGATACCTTCTTCTGAATCATGCAGTTTCTCTTTGAACTGGCTCAGAAAACCTTGCCTGACTAAAGCTTTGATCAACTTTACACAGTTGCCAAACTGCTAGAGCTAGTTTGCAGCCTTATAGCTTTATCCATCACTAAAATCTTAGGGTATTTTTGGATTGGAACTTTTTTTTCGATTGCTCGAAAAAAATGAGTTGAGTGGATTGCGAAAAATGATGAATAAGGTGAGGACAAGTTATGAACTTGTCTAGTAAGTGGGGACAAAAATAACATATTTTATTACTGTAATGATGATATTGTTATTTGAGTTATATATATTTATATGTATATATTGAATATTTATAGTAAGTGAGTGAATTTTTTATTCATTTTTTTTTTTGCCAACTCACCAGACATGAACAGTGTCATGTCATGTGGTGTCCAACCAAGTAAAACTCATTTTTTTTTGAGTTTGAGTGAGATTTTGAAAAATAATTCCAATCCAAAAACAGCCGTAGAGGGCTCTATCCTTATAAGTCTTCTAGCTATTTTCTGCTGTATTTTAGGCATTTTGGGGATCATCTTTTGGAACATTACTCTTGCAAGTAATGGTGTCAATGACATGCTTTCTGCTGGTTATTGGAGAATGATTTCAATAGCTTGATGAAAGCTGAATTTGTTGATTATGCTTTAGTTTCAGAAGAGAGATCTGAGTGCATATTAACAGGGTGTACCCCATTTGAATGCATGTCTCTTAATAATTGATACTTGAATCTGAAATTCCATTTACTATTATCGGAGTTGGATTCTGTGTGCTTGTCATATATATTGTTGCAATACTTTCTGAAGCCCCTTAACACTGAGGTGAATAACATTAGAATTATCTTCCTAGCAGGTCCCCTTTAAAACATGATGATGACCCACCAAAAGTGGAGAAGTTGGCTTTGAAGAAAAAAGGCATAGGATCAGAAGCTAGAGCAGAACGCGTGGCTAATGCTGATGCAGACTTACAATTATTGAATAATGCTGAACGAGAAAGACAATTGCAGAAGCAAAAGAAGCGCAGACGCCAGGGACATGAAGAAGAAGTATGTGATATAGTTTATGTTGTGCTTTATTTGTCTTTTTAGGAACTCGTTCCCTGCTCTCCAAATAGGTTAGAATTCAAGAGATCATGATTTTCAAAGATGTGGGACAATCTATTGTCTGATTAATTTATAACAAAAACTGAAGCAAAGGAAACCAGAGCATAGATTATTGTGTTACTTGGGGAAAGCACATTTAATTCAATTCAATTGAAAATGGCTAAGAAGGTATAAAAAATTCTTCGGTTGGATAACCCTAATCTATCTCTTTACAAGAATCTTTCTGGACTTTTCTTATAAAATAATTTCTAATTATGTGGATTTGGATTTATTTACACATTCTTGGGAACACTTTCTGTGATTGTAGAACATACTTTTTCTTTTGGCATGTGCTATACTCGTATATTTGCTAGAATGAGTAGAGTCTAGAGAAATAAATATCAAGTACTTCTGGGAAATTGGACTAAAATGAAAAACAGTATTCAGTTGTATGTTTAAACTTTTCCTTGGCAATGTCCTTGCACATGAATGATAACTTTTGTGTGTGTATGACTGTAGATGCTAGAGAGACTCAAGAAATTCCAATCAAGCCTCTCTTCCAAATCAAATGGATCCAAAGATGAAAATGCAGGTAGTAAAGAGGAATTATCGAACTGGATGTCAGCCCAACTAAAGTTTGCACGTGAGGCTGGAAAGGTATTCTTCATTTTCCTTCATGTACTCCTGGATTTTATGATCTTTGCAAGTGGTTGATTAGCACATTCTTATTTTTGTATTTTTATCACCGTTCCTGAGCTGTTAAGAGTGTTGTGGTTGCAAAGTTAAAGCTGAATAATTTGTTACTACTATTGTTATGGGCTAAAAATAATGAGTTGCTATCCCAAAGATCAATAAAAACCTTTTGGAAAACAAGCTTCAAATACATGGCATTTGGCAATTGGGTGTGTATATTCTGTCATTGTAATATGATGCTTATATTTTTTTTTTATTCTTTGCATTATTGTGACACAGGATAATATGTCCCGGAGTGATGACCCTAATGACTATGTAGTGCATGATCCTCTTCTGGAAAAAGGAAAAGAGAAGTTCAACAAAATGCAAGCCAGGGAAATGCGAAAGCAAAGAGAATGGGCTGGGAAATCTCTTACTTAGATCCCATACTTGTTTAAATGTGCAAGGGTCACAAATTTTCTTTCATATATATCAGTCTACCTCCGCTACTCACAGTTTATTCTGTATCTCTAATTGTCACAGGGAACTCAGAGCTATTGTACTACTACAGTGTTCAAATGAATTCTCCAGATAGTTTTTGGTTTTTCCTATAAAAGCTGGTGATGGGATGGAAAGGGGAATTTTAAGGTAAATTTAATGTCTTGAAAAAAAAAAGGGAAAAAAAAAAAAAAAAAGTGTAAGCACTTCTTTTATTTGTTATGACTTTTTAAGAAGGAAATACGTGAAATTGAAAATAAAAATATTGATAGTCTTTTAAATGATATATTGGAATATTTATATTGCTTGAAAGGTAAAAATTGACTTTTATTGGATTGGTTTTATCATGTTTATATTGATATTTAACTGTTTTTTTTTAAAAAAAAAAAAAAAAAAAAAAAACAACAACTAAACGTTAGGGGGAATATTGAACAGGAGAAGTCTAACGTTCTTTTCTTATCATTTGAGGGATTTGAGAAGGACACGACTTAAATTGTGTGTCACACATGTAAAGACAAAATTCCAAACCGGTCAACAAAACACACGAACCACACGGAACACAATTGGTTGGGACACTACACAAACAAACGCTAATCCTTTAACGTGTGAACGCCTTCGAATTGGATTTCGGCCGAACCACCCCCACCGCCAAGGACCGTCATTTTCCTCTGACCACCTCGAAATTCTTCTTAATAGATTAATTTGTGGAATATACATTAGGAAAAATGGTGGATTTGGTCTCCAATCTTTTAATCATTAAATGTGATTAGTTTTTTTTCTTTATTTTTTATATAGTAGATTTTGATGTATAATAAATTAGTGTATTTAATTTTTTTCTCACAAAATTTAACTTTTCAAATAATTAGGGACTTACTAAATAAAAAATAAAGAAAAAGAATTAACAATATTAAAGCCATAAACATTAGGAATGTTGGACCAATATTTTTACTTCTCGCTTTGAAAATTAAATAAAAAGATTTAAATGAAATTGATATTTTATTATTATTATTATTATCATGAGTTTATAATTATAATCAATTATCTGATAATTACTCTTAAAAAAATATTTAAATTTATTTTATATTTTTTCTGTTCTTTTTTAAATTGTTACAAATATATATTTTTTTTAAAAAAAATATGAATAAAAGATATTTTAATTTTACTTTTTTGACAATAAAAATTAATAAGTATGAGTTGTAAAAGATTAATTATATGATTAATCATAAATGTATTTTAATTTTATAACGTATTAAATTTAAGGAGTAATATAACAAGTAAAAAGAATTTAATAATAAATTTATTTATTTTATATTATATTTTTGATAAATGTTTACAATTTTCTTTCACATTTATATCATATCAAAAATTAATATAATTTTTTTTAAAAAAAAAATTAAATATAATGTTTAAAAGACAAATAATTTGAGTCATGTGCAGCTTGTCCGCAGACCTACCCTATTCGAACGATGATTAATTTAAATGTAGACACGATTTAAAATGTTGTGTACTAAGTAAATAATAATTAAAAATTAATTATACTAATAATTAAAATATTATAAATATTAAATCAATTTTATTTAAAATAAATAACTGTAATTTAATATAGTATTAAAACTATAATTTTCATACTCTAGTGTTAATTTATTAAGTGATTAAATCCAAACGATATTTAATTTAACAAAGAATAAACTTGTTTTCTTGGGTCAATATTTCCCACATTAACTGG